>JASCZW010008286.1:0-52838 GCA_034211315.2 Aedes japonicus | reverse complement strand
AGGATGGCATCTACCGTCGACTTCCCTTTGCGGAAGCCAAACTGATTATTAGACAGACCGCCTGTACCCTCTGTGTACGTTGTCAGTCTGTTGAGGATTACCCTCTCGAGCACCTTACCCTCTGTATCCAACAGACATATAGGTCTATATGCCGATGGATCTCCTCGTGGCTACCCTGTCTTTGGTAGCAACACAAGGGTCTCAATTTTCCAGGCGTCCGGGAAGACGCCCCCGTCCAAACACTTTTGCATCACCACCCTGAACATTTCGGGATCCAGCAAGATAGCCGTCTTGATGGCCAGGTTCGGGATATCATCAGGTCCCGGCGCTTTGTTCACCTTTAGCGATTTTGCTATCGCAATGAGTCCATCATTCGTCACCGTCGCCTTGTGTTGTTGTCAATGCCCACGTGGTAACGGGTGTTTGGCGGAGCCGTTTACTCTTCCGTCGCAATGACAGCGTTAAGGTCTGGGATACTAGAACGCTGGTCATGGGACAAATCTACGTCTGCGGGGGGCCATGGACTTGGGGTCGTGGCTCGGAAAGAGTCCCCCAACGATCGCTCCAAGTTTGCGTACTTGCAATGTGTACCCCTATAAAACAAAGACGAAGTAGGGTAGGAAACGACTTAAGCACCCCAAGACCCTATTCCAAGCACGGGGTAAACGTTAACCTACAACGCTAATTTTTTGCAGTATGGTGCTTTACTATTTGGAGCACCATACTGCAAAAAATGAGCGTTGTAGGTTAACGTTTACCCCGTGCTTGGAATAGGGTCTTGGGGTGCTTAAGTCTTTTCCTACCCTAGTACAAATAGGTCTTTTTTACACGGTTTTTTTTAACACGGTTTGTTTTAACCGATTACTCCAGAACGGAACAACTTATCGACCTCATTCGAGTCACATTTTCCGTTTTGGGCAAAAAGTAGTCATATGGCAGTTTTTCAAGAAATTTACATTTTTTGGTGTAAATACTCAAAATTACAAAAACTGTATTTTGTCCATTGCATGAAAAGGTAACACATGCAAAAAAATCGAAGTAATCTAAAAAGTTTATGCATGTTAATTGATCAACACTATCTAGTCTTTTTTACGCTGTTTCATAGTAAAAGTGGAACGTATCCCCCGTTTAAAAAAATCTTTATGAACATAAAAAAAATGCTCATACTCAGCTCCTACACACTACCAAAATACCCTTTCCCGTTCCCTTTTTTTTTTAAATATGAATTACGTTTAGTGTAAAATTCATAATTTCTAAGTGTGTAGATATGAAAAGATTGACGTAAAGGGCGAACACGAAATTATTGCGACACCGAAAATGTCATGCCAATTTTCTTATAATTTTTAGAATCAAACCAAAATTTTAGGGTAGTTTTATACATATATTTACTTCAAAAATCAAAAGAAAAGTTAATCGATGGAGCCTTGAGTGTAAAATTGAACGCATTTTCGCTTGATGCCCTCCATCAAAGTCTCTACAGTGTCATCCGGTACCAGTTTCTCAGTTTTTTTTTCCATTTTCTTAACATGTCCTTCTCGTCTTTGACTGTCTTCTTGCTCTTCCGAAGTTCCCGCTTCATCATTGCCCAGTACTGCTCCACCGGGCGCAGCTCCGGACAGTTTGGCGGATTCATGTCCTTTGGAACAAAATGGACAGAAATGGCCTCATACCACTCCAGGGCACTTTTAGAATAGTGGCATGATGCCAAATTTGGCCAAAATAGCGGAGCTTCGTCGTGCTGCTGCAAGAACGGCAAAAGGCGCTTCTCGAGGCACTCAGATTTGTAGATCTCGCCATTTACTGTGCCCTTTGTCACGAAAGGCTCACTCCTCAGTCCGCAAGAGCAGATGGCCTGCCAAATGAGATATTTGGAGGCGAACTTCGACATTTTCTTCTTCTTAAATTTGTCGTCCACATAGAACTTGCTCTTGCCGGTGAAAAACTCCAACCCCGGAATTCGCTTAAAATCGGCTTTTATATACGTTTCGTCGTCCATCACACAG
Organism: Aedes japonicus; assembly: GCA_034211315.2. NCBI lineage: Eukaryota > Metazoa > Arthropoda > Insecta > Diptera > Culicidae > Aedes > Aedes japonicus. Next base: position 50,835 of record JASCZW010008286.1, on the reverse strand, counting down.
CAGCCATATTTTGTCAGCATCTTCTCGTAGAGCTTCCGTGCCCGAGTTTTAGCCGTCGATTGTTGCCGCTCATCGCGGTTTGGGAAGTTCTGTACCTTGTATGTATGTAGTCCAGCTCTCTTCTTTGCATTCTGGACGTAGCTCTGCGACATGCCGATCTTTTTAGCCAAATCACGGCTTGAGACGTTGGGATTTGCTTTAATCATCCGCTTCACCTTTCCCTCCGTCTTTTTGTTCTCCGGTCCCGGTTTTCTTCCAGCTCCTTTGCCGTGGTCCAACGTCAACCGCTCCTGGAACCGCTTCAACACTCTGGAGACGGTTGAATGGTGAATGTTCAACATTTTTCCCAACTGCCGGTGCGACAGGTCAGGAAATTCCAGGTGTTTGGAAAGAATTTGTTCTCTCGACTCGCGTTGGTTCACCTCCATTTTCGTTGAATCGAAAAACACGACTTCGAGTTTGACAGCATGTGAACAATACACATCAATGAGAAAGTGTGCAAAATTTTGTTGATTTTTACCCAATGGTAAAAAAGTTATGCCCTGTTGAATGTGTCGCAATAATTTCGTGTTCACCCTTTACAAGGGATGAATTCGTGTATTTATTGTTTTCATTTCAGGGAATTGTATTCTACCCAAACTTACATGTCTAACTGGTGTTGGATCAATATCAGGTAAGTTTTGTTTCGTTGTTGTCCAAATGTTGACATGATGACGGGCAAATCTTCGGTCTATGTCGGGTCGAATGCGTTTCGGATAGGATTCAAATATCCGCGTTGGCTTATGACTTGCGATGAGATGGCGAAAAAGTACGGTACTCTGAAAACGTGTTTTGAGCACGGAGCTCATAAAATCACCTTGACAGGCTCTGATCAAAATCACACCAAGAAGGAATACAACCATGTAAAATAAGAATAGAAACTTCAACCAATAACACTTATTTTTCAGAATTAAATGTATGAAATGCAATTTGAATTCCAAACATCCATGTTGCTTATTGAAATTTAGGTTTTTCTCAACCAATAGCAACGCAAATTGTTCCTCATCTTAGTCGATTTCACTCAATTTCCATTCCAATCTCGTGCGGAATGTTTGTTATTCAAATTTTCTTTTCAATTTACTCAACTCCTTCGCCAACAATTTTCCACCAATAGCACTCAGGGAAAGCCGGAGCGTTCTGGGTGGGTGCTGGCTATTTTCGAATCAAGTTCATATATTCAAATTCCGCCTTTTAATCCAATGCCGGCAGATTGCGCGGTAGAACTGATACCGGGAGGAGGCAATTTCCAACCAGTTCCACCAAACTATCAAGTGGATTGTCACTTTTGTACTTCAGCGCTTCACTGGCAGGGGCAATCGAGAAGTAAATTTGTTTTAGCAACTTTTCTTTTCTGCATGCGACCAAGCGGTAGTGAACATAAAACTTGCTGGGAAAAGAAGTTTTTTCTGATTAAATTGGCCGGAACGTTGAATCGTCGGAGGTCGATAGGTTCAAAAGTGCGTGCTGGAGAGGCAAATGTAATTCAATTTTCTGCGAAAGAAATATGCACTAACATATGTAAATTTCAACTAATGCTGCTGCTGCCTACTAGTACAAGAGTGCCTTGTCATCGGATTAGGAAAGAATTTGCATGAACATCTTCCATTCGCCCTAAGAAAAGTGTTGTTCTGTTTCAATTTCGTTTCGCGCCAAGATTTGCTGACGCTGAGATTTGTCAAAATTTGAATGGAAAAAATACTCCAATTTACGTATTTCTAAATGGCCTCGATGCAATAAAACCTCCCTGCATGAGAAGACAGATAAGTAGGATGTTTCGTTTCAAGTCTAGCAGAAAGGGACGCAATTAGGATTCGCTTTCGTTCTCCATACACTTTGACCTCGATGTTGTAAGAGAGAGGATGTCCCCTTTTTACCTCATGAATAAAAATTCAATTCCGGGAGAAAAGGAGGAAAAATGTGCGCAACCTCGGCTGCTTCTACTGCCGTGCAGAATGTAAACATGCATAATTTTTGTCGACTTTTCGCGACCGATTATGATAATCGACGCGAAACGGTACACAATGGAACTGTTTTTCCCGGTGACAGTAAACACTTTACGGCTCGGTGAGTTCAGAAGACTTTTTCCCTTCCCGTCATGCTAGGCTTGCATTTCTAGTCGTGGGGGTTTCTAATATCCGAATCCGTGCACGGACATGGACCATAAAGTGTAGGAAATAGAATCGAACGAAAACCTGTGACGAATACAATTCTTTTGACGTAGATTGCAGATTGCAGTACGGCCTACTTAGCGAGGAAAAAAGATTACAGTGAATGTGATAAAAACAGTAAATAAATTGGACATATTAAATACCCAATGGAAAGTAGGGTAGAGAATTGATTCGTCTAAAGCGTTCATTTCGGGCACATCGACCAGAGCACATCAAATGCCTCCACGCTTGCGATATGAAATACTAAACTTTACGTTGGATGCGATACGTTAGTTCATCAGCTTTGAAATAGAGTTTTACCAAATATTTCTGCAAGTTTTGAATCCAAGTGGTTTCCGCCGTTGTTCGGGAAAGTTTCTTGTTGTGCCGAATTTTTCAAAAATCTACGTGTAAAGGTTTTATTTAAGGTCAAAGGCAAGAACTCGTCTGAGCATTAGGAAAATCTTGGCGATTATTATTGTAATTGTAATTCTATTTAATATCACGATCGTCAGGTTCTGTAAAGTTTCAAAACGTGCACACTACAGGGTGCGGCAGAAAATAATGCGAAAATAATCAAACTTGAGTATTGGGTTAATTCGTGTAGCTAGTGACTAATTTCTGTCGAAAGTGTGTTTATTTATGTTTACTTTCAAGTGCTGCATCTAAACATTCTATTTGTTTTATTGCAAATTCGTCAAAATGTTCGCGAAAGAAGTGATCACCAGTTTGTTGCTCGCCCAGAAGAAGCCGAAAGAGATTGCCAAGGTGGTAGGGTGCCATTTGGCAACAATTTACCGCATAAAAAAGTCTCTGCAGGATGGCCCTGAGCAGCGAAAGCCGGGAAGCGGACGTCCACGCTTTGCACGCACGCCGAACGTGATCAAATCGGTCCGTGCAAAAATTGCTCGCAATCCGGTGCGTTTCATACGAAAGCATGCTAAGGAAGCCAATATTTCGGAGAAATCCATGCGGAGAATCATGAAAGAATACCTGCATGCATCTTCCAGAGCCAGAGCAGAACGCCACTTGATTAAGGACCGGATCAAGGAACTACGAGTGACTCGTTCCAAGAGATTGCTTTCCTTGTTGAAGAAGGAAAAAATGATAATCCTGTTCTCCGACGAAAAGCTTTTCAGCATCGATGCTGTGGCCAACAGCCGTACAGACCGTTTCATTTCACCGCAGAAAATGGAGAACGTTCCGGAAAAAGTGAAATTCAAATTTCAAACCAAACATCTGGCTGGTGTCATGATGTTTGGATTGGTGGCGTCCAACGGTTTGAAAATGCTGCCTGTTTTCATTGATGCTGGAGTTAAAATCAATACCGAAGTGTATATCGGTATTTTAAAGGACCAAGAGCTTCCCTGGGTGAAGGCCAACTTCTTCGAGGACCAAAACATTGTCCTACAGCAGGATGGAGCGCCGTGTCACACGTGCAATCGACCCCAACAATGGTTGAACGATAACATGAAGTTTTGGCCGAAGGATTTGTGGCCCCCTAGCAGTCCAGATCTCAATCCGTTGGATTATTCGATTTGGGCATATGTTGAAGCACAAGCCTGCAAAACATCACACCCTAGTGTGAAAATCCTGAAGTTAACCATAACACGCACATGACAGTCAATGTCGGAGGACTACGCACGAACAGCATGCTCTGGCTTCCGGTGTCGGCTCGAGGATGTTATTAATAAAAATGGAGGACACATAGAATAAATTTATTTTAAAGGACTTCATAAAGATAACTGCACTCGAAAACGTTGATATTATTGCTTGAATTAGTTGAAAATGGTATTTGAAAGATATAGAACAAACTTTCGCATTATTTTCTGTCGCACCCTGTAAATGCCTCTCTTTTGAACTCGAGCATGATTTTGAATAGGCAATTGATGATTTTTCCAGAAACTGGGAAAAGCTGCAACTTCCATTCACGTTGAAGTACCATATCAGTAAATATCATGCTCCATAGTTCTTCAGAGACACCGGAAGAGGTCTTGGCCTACATAACGAACAAACTTTCAATTCTGTTTATTTTGATTTTGACATGACTTGGCAGCGGTATAGAGCACCCAAATCATGCCAGATTTACGAAAGTCCTGTTTGATTATAACAGCTATCACATGTGTTAGCTTCTGCTAAACTCACGCTCGTTTTACTGTTCTCCTACGAAAATACCAGCACTGAACTGAAATTCACTTTTCATCTATCGTTCCAACATAGAAAGCAACACTTAACTTAATAAAAACCAGTAAGCCATACAAAAACTTACTCAAGCCAGTTCGGTGAGTTAAATTAGTTGCATATAATTATATTTGAAACAACAACAAAACATACATACTGGTTGAAAACCACATGGACGACCTTTGGGAAATTTTGGGAGGCGTTTTTGTAATATTGAGTAATTCGAATATGGAAAAATGGTAAGTGGAATTTCTCAGCTAAAACCTGTCCACGTTCAACTTCGGACACTTTTCTTTCAGTGTAGATTTTGAATTATTTCACGATTCGCTGAAACGTTTCACATATATGACAGCTGAAACTCTCCATTTTATTTCTTGGTTCAACAAGTTTACATGCTTGTTACATTCAGTGAAATCCCGTCAAATCAAGTGGAAGTGCGCAAACGCATTTTGTACGAACGGCAGCAAAATCAGAATTTATCGGTACGCGATCTTGCCAAAAACCTAAATGATGATGATGATGATGATGATGAGATACTACCATCTATTGTAGCAAGGTAACTTTCCATAGCAGTGGAATAATCTGAAAAATGATTTGATCAGGATTCTATTGTTGTTTGTGATCTTCGAGCTCCTGTATGAAGGGCCGAAAACGTTTGGGCGGGCCCGTAAGCAGAGACACTTACGCGAAACCCGCGAATATAGGGAAGAGAATCTCCTTCCAAAAGCAAGTTCACACCCACAGCATTAGAGTCGAACCCTCGATTGACAGAATAAACCCAATAGATGGGGTCGAAGAGTCTGCCCTCGTTCCGCGATATGTTAACAATAGGAAGGAGGCAGTCCTATGTTCCCTATCCAAATCGTTTCACTTGGGTGCCCTGATGATCCCTCCCTTTCCCCGTTATATATTATGTCGATATGATGATATTCAGTATGTTTTGTAGTGGTCATTTGATTGCTTACCTTGTGTTAGAAAATTTGTCTGAAAGTAAAATTGGTTAGGGTTTATATTGTTCTTCATTGCTCTGTGTTGTCTCGAAGTTACTGCATTTGAAGAGTTGACTTTAGGATGACCATATGATATTGCTCGCGGTCATAGGATAGGGAAGAGAATAGAGAGGAAAAGAATTAGTGATTGGTAACACGTTATGCGTATGTGAGATTTTCATGGTGATACTCTCACAACGGTCGTTCAGAATGGTTCGACGGATGCATATGAGAGATCATTCCCGTTGAGTTTTCACTCGTTTACTCAATTCCATCATGTTTGGTTATAAAATACAAGAAACGTTTTACAATGTGCTTCATTTGGGAATAACAGGGCAATGATCTCCCATCGCATCTTCAAGTGATCATTACAAGCTGTCCATTTAGTTCAGGCACTTTTGAACGTTGATGGGGCAGCCGATTCACACATGAAATCTGCCGCGACCGACTCGACAGAACGCGCCCATACCCCTTTCTGAACCGAAGGGCAGGGACGCGATCTTGCTAAGAAACTAAAACTACCAAAAAATACTGTCTTTTGTGTTTGCAAATCATTTGACCAGCGTTTGACTGTGGATCGGAAAGTTTGAAGTGGAAAACATCGAAAAGTATGCCCCCGACAAGAAAGCGGTAGACATTATTGAGAAAAATCCCAATCTTTCTGTGCAAAATGTGGTTAACAAAGTTGGGAAGTCAAAATCATACGTACAATAAGTGAAGCAGAGGCAAGGACTGAAGGCGCACAAAGTGAAAAAGGTGCCCAACGGTTGCAAATTGCAGTGTAAACAGTTGAGCTAATGAGCTTTTCACTAATTTTTTTGCAAACATTTTCTTGTACCATAATGGACGACGAAACATTCGTATTCGAAGACTTTAAACAGCTTCCGGGTTTTTACACCGCAGTGCGAAGGGAACGCCGTTGCCGACCATTTCCGGACAAAGAAGGTGTCCAAATTATCGAAGAAGTATTTGATTTGGCAGGTCATAAGTAGTTGAGGTCGAAAATCGTTTTTTTTTTGTCTCCATTCGTTTCCCAGCACTATCAATAAGGATGTGTAGGAGTTGCTACCGTTTAACAGAAGTCACGAATATCCAGCTCTGTTTTGTCCTCTTGTCATTATGCGGCCCTGGATTGGTACGAGGTACAAGAGGTCAAATACGTGCCAAAAATCAGCCAACCCACCAAACTGTCCAGAACTTTGCCAAATCGAGAAGTACTGGGCTCTAGTTAAGCGGAGACTCTTCGAAACTTAGATGAAAGCAAATTGTACATCGGTTCAATTTCAAGAGAAGATGGAGAATTGTCACGGTAGGCGTATCTGAGGATAACTTACGGAATCTGATGGCGGGTATACCACAGACAGTTTGAGAATTTTACAGAAAGAGGGATTAACATCTTAATCAACTATTTCTTATGTAGATATTTATAACTCTATCAAATGGTGTACGAAATCAAATTGCGACACGCACAAATATTCGGCAAAATTCAACAAATCATCTTCAAATTTAAGCATGTTTTGAATATTTTCCCATGTTTGTTTTATTGAATTTCAATTCCAATGCACGAACCTTCTTCTTTACACTACTCATATGGCCCTGCACAACCATTTTTTTTGCGTGGCAATCCATTTTTTCTTCATATCTTCCTCCGATTTCACTTCCTTAGGATGCTTCCAAAGTGCCTGCTTCATGATGGCCCAGTACTTTTCAACTGGGCGCAGTGCCGGTGCGTTCGGGGGGTTGAGACGAAATTGACCTCCGTAGCCTTGTACCACTCCAAAACCTCTTTCGAGTAATGGCACGATGCTAAATCCGGCCAGATAATCGTAGGACCATCGTGTGACCTCAGAAGAGGAGGCATTCTCTTGGAGGCATTCTGTTTATCATTACGGTTCGGTACAGTTTTCACCTTGCACGACTTCATACCTTGCCAGTGCTTGGAAGTATGCACGAAAGTTGGGGACATTTTTATTTTTCTAGCCACAGTACGTACCGAAAAATCTGGTCTCTTCTGCAATATTTGCTTCACCCTCGCGTCCTTCTGCTGGATCCTGAGATCCGTGTTTGTTCCGCTCCCAGCCTTTCTGGATGTTGTCAAACTTGTATCGAAAGATCTAAGAACGTCATGGACAGTGCTTGAAGGATCATCAAGCTTTTTTGCAAGTTTTCTTCCTGACAGATCTGGATTTTCATTGCGACCGCACACAATTGCTTTCGCTCTTCTCTCGACGCCATCTTTGATTTGAAAGCTTGTAGCGTTGATGAAATATTTCCAGAGATATACGTGTTTAGGGGTGTCCAGATTTTGTCGCGAAGGAGCCTTGTTTGATGTGTTGGTAAACCCTTATCTGAAACCCAAAATAATAAATACTGAAGAACTTTATGTTACGTTCCGGGTGCTACATTTAAAGATTGAACTCGGAAAAAATGCGACACTTTGTTTTGGGTGTAACTTTTTATCGCGTGGGTGAAAATTAATGAGATTTTGGGTAATACTAGTTTAGAGTGTTATGTTTATGTGTGCAAAATTGTATGTGTCAAGCAGTTTTCAAGATGCATTCGAAACACGAAGAGCTACGCCAGCAAATCTTGGGCGCGGTGATCGATAATCCTGGTCAGTCGCACAGATGGATCGGCAAAAGGCTTGGAATCCACCATTACACCGTGTCCCGCGTTGTGAAGATGTTCCAGGAGACGAAGACCATCGCGCGGCGCGCTGGAAGCGGCCGAAAACCGAAAACAAAATACCCAGAGAAGGCGCGGAAGATAAGGCAGTATTTTAAGAATAACCCGAACCTTTCCACCCGAGACGTGGCCAAACAGATCAATTTGTCGAAGTGGTTCGTACAGCAGACCATGAAGCGGACTGGACTACGTGTTTTTAAGGTCAGGAAGGCGCCAAACCGGACTGACAAGCAAAACACGGTGGCCAGATTGAGTGCGCGGAAGCTGTACCGTGAGTGGCTGATCAAGTCAGGCTGTCTCGTCATGGACGACGAGACATATATCAAGGCGGACACCAAACAAGTCCCCGGCCTCGAGTTTTTTGTCGGTACGTCCCACATGGAGTTTCCGGAAAAGTTCCGGAAGAGAAAAAAGGACAAATTCACGATGAAGTACCTGTTGTTGCAGGCGATCTGCGAGTGCGGATGGTACAGCAAGCCGTTCGTTACATCCGGCACCATAAACGGGCAGATTTATCGAGAGGAATGCTTGTAGAAGCGCTTGCTGCCCTTCCTCCGCTCTCACCGTGGTCTCACGCTGTTCTGGCCGGATCTCGCTTCGTGCCACTACACCAAGCCTGTAATGGATTGGTACGAAGCGAAGGGCGTTAATGTGGTCCCGAAGGAGGTGAACCCACCAAATACACCAGAACTTCGTCCGATCGAAAAGTTTTGGGCGATAATGAAGAAAAAGTTGAAGAAACATATTCAAAAACGATGAAGCTTTGAAGAAAAACTGGGAGAAATTGTGTAAAGAAGATGGACAAAGCCTCGCCCAAGATCTCATGAGCAGTGTTAAGAGAAATGTACGAGCATTCAGCTTGGGGGAGGAAAGCCAATAAATTATGCTTAAACATAGCAAATATATAGTTATTTATGTTCTAAAAATGTGAGAAGTATCCGATTGAAAATGATTTTTTGGTGATCATTTTTGTGTGTCTCATTTTTTCGAGTCCAATCTTTATGATTAGAAAAGCCATTTATTGCAGAAATCATCAAGCCGGGCTCTTCGATCACTTATACTGCTATCGTTAGATAACTTTTTAAAAGATGTCTTTTAAATAGTTTGTTGAACTAATTGAAATTTTATCTATAATAATTTTAATGACATACCCTCTTTTTCAACGTTTCCAGGACCTTAATAATATTAGAACACACAAATTTTGTCTTTCAGTTGCAGTGTTTTTTACATACATGTTTTATATTTATGTATATTATTATATTATTATTATTATATTATATTATTTATGTATATTATTATATTATATTATTATGTATATTATTATATTATATTATTATGTATATTATTATATTATATTATTATGTATATTATTTAGTATTTCATTATTCAAATGTCGTACTATGTTTGTAATATCATTGTATATTTTTAATAATTATATAAAATTTTCAGGATGTGGAATTTGAACTGTTATAGACATAACTATAATTTAGAAGAAAAATTAGTAATCTCCATTTAATTCCTAATACCTTTGCTTATCTTCGACAGATACGCGTATATCGTCTACAATGTGCAGACTTCTTCAGTGTCTCGTACTAATAACTCAACTAGTACGAGACACTGAAGAAGTGTCAATGTGCAGTGTAGACGAAATACGCGTATCTGTTGAAGATAAGCAAAGGTAGTTGGAATTAAATGGAGATTACTAATTTTTCTTCTAAATTATAGTTACAAGTATTCCACTAAACAGCTCAAACCCTCTAGGTGTTATAGACATGTTATTGTATTTGAGTTTTACATATTTAAATGAATTTATACATATCATGTATACTCATTGGTATTATGAATTGGATACATACATGATTTAATATTTAGGTTAGTTTGGAGTGCGGTGCAACTGGCTCAGATGTTCTGTTACTTATTGGAGTGGTCCCGTGCTTTTCGCGGATAGTGCTACTTACATAGTTTCAGCGTGTCGTTAACCAAAACGATCCCTGCCGCTAACCTTTTCCCAACTATCCAATATCCCAGTGATTTCCCGTGAAATTGCAGACGATTTCTTCGCAGCCTTCAAAGAGAGTATCGCGTCAACAAGTTCCTTCCCATTCCCTACTTGACCAGCATTCGGGCACGGCCGGCGCCGGTATTGCTTCATAATGGGTCACCAGTTTTTACATATTGAGCATGTATGTTGGTTCTTTGTGTAAATACAGCTGATCTTGCAATAACGGAATAGCATCCGTGGGTGTTCAATCATACTCATGCTCATGCACCTGTGGGACTGGCTTAGATTTTCACGACCGCGCCCATATTGTTTTGTCGAAGCACTTCTTTTGTCAAGAATCAGCTCGATAACCACTTGACAGATTGTGACGAAATTTTGCACTTTTAAACATTGCACTCTAAAATAGTTTTACTCAGAGTTTCAAAAATTTATACACAATACACAAAAGAAGTGTTGAATTTTTTTTGAGTACAATCTTTGACTACGAAAAAACGTGTCCTTAATTCACAATTAAATTGATAAACTTCACATTTATCTTAAGGTTAACGATTTATCAAAACTGACAGATGTCCTTATTATGAAATAGCAGTCATTGAACCAGTTAAATTCGAAACGCCTGCATTGCCAAAGGATTTACACTTAGAAGTTTTGAATTTTATATCAGACGTTATTCATACTTGTAAAGAGTTGGGGAACGTAAACAAAGATTTCGTGTAAAATAATGTCTCCTGAAACTGACACATACGCAATCTGACAAAAGATGTGTTTGATTGAATTTATTTTCTTGTCTCTTTCAACTCTTTCATATACAGAATCTACTGTATATTGAGACATCGGCAATAGAAAAGGGCGGTTGTTATGTTTCTTAACAATAGAAATAATTATATTTTCCGTACAAATTTGATTAAATTACTATTGATAGTATTGCTTCATAATTGTCGAAAATCCAAGTATTTGGAGTGAACAGTAAATCCATCTGTAATGCATTTATCATTTACCTGAACCATGCTCAAACCATGAGATTCATGGTCGGAAATAGATTTTAATGTTATTTTGTGTTATTGTATTGTAATTGTATTCTTCGTATAGAGCGTATATGTATAAAGCGTATTTCATGGTGAAATAGGATGGTGTTGTTTTGCATTCAAAAGTTTTTCATCATATTTTGAAATTGTTGTTTTCAATAGTTACGCTTGTCATAAGAAAAAAAATTAAATGCCGGTATATTATTATATTTGCTATCCAAAAATGTTATAATCCACATACCCTTATAGTACCCTATTTCCGCGATTTTTCATTTTAACGGCTACACTGAAAAAAAAGCAATGATATTATCTATGTTTCCGACACATGAATTTTTGCAATGTTATCAACCCATGATAACTATTTGTAACCACACATACTTCCTTTGTATACACATAACCACTAAGTGTGGCCACACATACTTTTCATTTGTCATATAAACTTTATTTGTGTTTCTCAGAGGGTCCTGTTTTTGTGTGAACCCATCAATATTATGTGGAATTTCCCATGGATTTTTGCCAATTAATAGGTTTGGATTATTTTACGTGTAGTTTAGTACCGTAACATATCTATTGTTTTTCGGTATTTAAATCTGATATGCGTTAAATAATAAAAGTATGCAAACGACTTCCATTTTTACTCAAACATGAGTTGTCAATGAAGTACTTACTCATTGAGTAATCTTTACCTAATGTGCAGAATCAAATTTACCCATCACTCCAGTTCTACAAGAGTACTTAATTTTAAGTTTAAAAATACTCAATTATAGGTGCTTTGTTTCTTCCGTGTATAGTATCACCAAATCTCGAGTACTTTTTCAAACAGACGTATCTTGTAAACAAAGAGGGGAAGTAAAATTCAAACGTTAAATTCTTGAACCCCTTTGCACTTTTATGCAAACTAGGGCCACCAACACAAGGAATAACATTTCCTAAACATGATGATGATGCTACTTTCCATGGGGGTGCTAAGAGTTTTGAGAAATTTACGTTTGAATCTTACTTCCCCTCTTTGTTTACAAAATCAGATACGTCTGTTTGAAAAAGTACTCGAGAAATATTGATTTTACACAATAAACAGAAACACGTTCATCAGGCTGCGAAATATTTCGCGCGTTGATGTAGTATTTTCAGAGATATACGTATTTAGGGGTGTCCAGATTTTTTCGCGAACAAGCCTTATTTGATGTGTTGTTAAGCCCTAATTTGAAACCCAAAATAATAAAGACTGAAAAACTCAATGTTACGTTCCGTGTTGGTAGCGCACCGTCGACCAGCGAGCCTACACCCCTGCCGGAGTCAAAAACGAACGTCAACCCGAGCGTCAACCACACCCACTGACTGATGGAAGGATCGGTTGCAGAAATGTCAACGCAAAGTTAAAGTAACTCTGCATTAGAAGTAAACACCATAATTGATTCAGCTGAAGTGAAAACTGTGTTCTTACTTAAAACTAAAAGTTACCATTTGTTTAGCACCATTTTCTTTTTTTTTCTTTTCACTATATCTATTGGTAAGAACTATTTGATTAAAATAAATACGAAGGTATTTAACTTGAAACTATCTACAATAGGACTTACGGCTAAGTAGAGAAGATAGAGATCGAAGTGTAAAAGAACTAAAGTGTTGATCAAACTTAAAAGGAAAGGTTAAACCTACAAATCTAACTAGCTTAACATAAACCTCAACCTTATTTATAAAGTTCCACTGAATTTACTCCTGAAAGTCACCACTTCTGTTATTGTGTTGCGCGATAGCAAAGAGCTACTACAGTGAGTAGCATTTTTGTTCTAAGGGAACTGTAACCTAAAATTATTTCTACTCTTGTAGGTATTGTAACTATTGAAAATAAATATTTCACAATCTGGGAAGCCTCGTTATATATCGCCAACATTCCAGATGCTACATTTACAATAGTACCTTTGAATTATGTCAAACATATTCTTCTCCTTGAATAAAAAAATAATAGAAGCAAAACTATCGGATTTGAATATGTATTTCGAATTACAATCCTTACAACGCCTACTTTCATCAAAACCGAATGAGTCACTCCACCCTCCAACCTCCCACCTCAAGCCACACACTGATTGATATCTCCATCATCGTCGAACCTGTCAGCTCGCCCTGAGATTTCGGTAGTGTTTTCCTTGTACACCGTAGCACAGCTCCAACGGTACTTCCGGAAATGGGATTCGGAAGTGCTGAGAAAGTTGGTTGCTGTGTTCGAACGAACACACGCGCCCATCACTCGCCAGCTAGCAGCCGGGGAATTTTACCAGCTCGACAAGAAGCATCCATTGTAAGGTTAGGGAGCACACCAGTTTCCATAGAGATAAAGCAGGCAACGGTAATACATTTTCAACGTCCGGAACGGCGAACGGTTGTGCAAATAATTTCCAAAGATGCAAAACTATTCTTCTTGTTCCGCCACGGGGCACATGTGCCAGGGAAGGAAACCCCACCTTCTCGTACGTTGGATGGTTATACGACTGCCGTGGTGGTACAGTGACTAATGTTTTCGTTGTCAAAAAAATTTCCATTTACTTTCCGCTTGGTTTTTTTTTGCTGCTGTTGTTGTTGTTGCATGGTGCCGCAAAGATGTAGAATTTTTGCTGCGCTATTCTCACTTTTATACCTCCCTTCTTGGTTTTCGGACGGACAGTTCCGCCCGGTACAGGAAGACATAGTTTCCGGAAATTCTGCCTAATCAAGAGAGGCTCACTTCGTGCAAACCCGAAAGGAAGGAATTCTGGCGGGAAAAAATATATGGCTTTGGCTGGGCAACGCCTACTTTGATGGATGATGCTGTTTTAAAAAGGTTATCTCGGCAGAAAACGTGCGGGCTGTGGCTGTCAAAATAGAGTGGAACGAGTTACGGCCGGAAGATAGAGAAGCGGATCCTGTCGGTTCGCGGTCCATATGGCGGCATGTAAAACAGTCATCGATTGAAAAATTAAATTACGGCACTATCAACGTCACTTTCTGTGCATACGGGGTTTTATTTTTTTGCGAAAGAGGCGTTGATAGTCATTTTTCTTCTTAACCGAAGTGATCTTTCCCCGGGCATCACTTTTACGGACGTTTCCTGTTCTAGTGTGTAGGGAGTCGGCATATCATTTGTGTAGGACTGCAGTGGATGTTTGAAACGTTGAAACGCGATAACTGGTGAAATTAGGACGGTTGTTGGAGCAAATCTGAATACATCCTGTGGAGTGTTATTCAGAAAATGGCTCGATGGATGTTTTATTAAGAAATTATCTCATCCAGTAGTGGTCCATCAAGAGTCGCCTTTTTTAAGGTGTCTGTTTACCATCAATCTTCTCCTTTTTATATACACGTTGCAAAAAAAGTCCATCCGATACCCCTGCATACATATATGAGACAGCAATAAGAAAAACTCAATCCAACATGTGGTTAAGGTTCATATCCGTCTGTGTTGATGCCGCTTTCGAAAAAAAAAGAACAGACACCATACACCAAAGCACGGTGCACCAACCAGGAGAGGTAGAAACGAGTAGGTACACTTTTGCTTGGCATCATCTCAATTCCGAGAACCCTCCGAAGTGTGATACCTCTGGTCGAAGAATTCCGTTTTTGTTCCCAATTCGTTTGCCGGTAGGTATAGAGGGACGAGCTTCTTCCAGGAGGTCGGTCATCATCGCTAGAATGAACAAGATGGCAGAGATCGGGAGAGGTTGAGAAACATAAAACTCAAACGTGTTTCATTTCCTTTTCTCAAAATTTATCCTCTCGATGATTTACGACGCTGCCTACCCAGACGAGAAACGTGTTCTGCCGGTGCCGTGCTTGCCAAATAGTTTCACGAATGATCGACGCCGGCTTGATGGACGGTTTTTTCGGTGTGCGTAAGTCTGCATAATCATTGACTGGCGATGTTGTTGGCGTAATTGTCGAATTAAACGCAATTTGATTCGTGCTCCTCGCGAACACACGCATTCTGCACGGTTAATTATTTATGATTAAGTGCAATTTTATTTTATAATTTATGGCCGTTGGATGTGCGTTTTTTGCGGCTGCCATACGCATTCGAGCGTTGTTAATTGTTTCGTGAGCCAGGTTGAAACCATCCCGAGCTAATACATTATTCGTGTGTGATTTGAAATAGTGTAGTTATTCGTTTGTTAGTACTGTGAGACGAACCAGCCATAGGCTAAAAGTTTCTTTATTAATGACTCGTGACCTAACCTTGTAAGTACTCCCAAGTAGCACACTACGGTCACAATTAGATGTAGTAATTTGATTTTGACTTAGTATGTCATATTTATGTTATCTCAACCAAATAGCAACAAGTGTGCTACTAGGGCTATCAATATGTCAGATAAAACGTGTTCGTGGGGTGATTTAGTCTCATATATGGAATAATTTAATGAGTCATTATTTATGGTAAGGGAATGTAATGTTAGCCTAGCTCAGTCATTCGACCTATGTACCAAATGTGTCAGGAATTTAGAGATAATCAATAAAATCAAGTTGCTATTAATATGACCGATGTAATCCGAAGCAATTGAGATAACATTAAGCAACTTAAAACTGTTCAGTTCCGCATGATTTTCGATTTCTTGAACTTTTGGGGCATCATGATTTCACTGGTTAAGCTGACCAGATGATCTACACGATCTTCAAGTGATCTAAATTTGAAATTTTGATCTAAATTTTGAAACAATAAAGCAAGTAATGCAGTCTGGATGTGCAGAAAAAAGATACACGTTACAAACTAACTGTTCACATAGCTAAAATAACAATGATTTTAATAGTAAACTGTAGACCCAAAGTTGGGGACATATTTTTCTGTATGTTCCCAATTATGGCCTGTTGTATCAATAACGTAGTAAAAATGTTGGCGAAATTTCAAGTGGAAATGCATGAATTTGCGGTTTTTTTTTATATTCGAGTGGCTCATCTAAACACAAACCGAAGGAACAAAATCATTGTATAGTGAATTATAATGTATTGAATGGCAGATAAATTATATACGAACATCACTTAAGTGTTTCGAGGCAGATTTACTTTAGTTTGTTTTGTGAAATGATGTATTAAGTAAATCGAATGCAGCTGGCAATGCCTTAATTCATAAAATTTGATAAAAAAAAACAATACAAATACTGCATTTATTCATCGAATGAGACGAAGTTGCATCCATGAATAGACTCAATTTTGTGCTTATAGACCGACATTAAATCTTGAGCAAAATTGTAGCGCATTAAATTTCATGGAATTTTTATATATAATTTTTTTGTAGCTTAAAAATTAACCGATTAAGAGCAATTTTCCCTCATCAACCTAGGGTGTACCATAAAACAATGTTTTTTTACCCTTACTTTTTTATTTTAATTCCCACCGTAAAGTTGTGTTGGGACGAGTTTTAGAACTTTTAAAGACGCGTACTTTGACATACAAATGTTGCCACTAGCTTCAACCAATCAATAGTAATTAAAATTTTTCTAAAAAAATACGCCCTTTTCAGTTGTTGATTTCTATGATTGGGACAAACACAAAAAAAATTAAAGACGTCATTTGTAAGGAAAATTCATATTGTTTAACATATGTGAAAACTAGAGTTACGTTATTTCTGTATCTCGAGAAAATTACATTTGAATCTGAGATGGTATTAGAAGAAAAACTTCAATAACTATTGATTGGTTGAAGCTAGCGGCAAAATTAATATATCAAAATATAGTTCTACAATACGTCCGAACAAAAGTTTACAATACAAATTGAGATAAAAAAGTTAGGGTAAACTAAACATTTTTTATGGTACACCCTAAGTTGATGAGGGAAAATTGCTCTAAATCGGTCAATTTTTAACCTTAAAAAATATGGTGGTGAAACTTGAAATAAAAACGGAGGCCCTTTTTTTATGTTGATTAAATTTAGGGTGGTCCCCATTTTCACGGAAGTACAAAAACTAACTTTTTTATTTGCAGAAATAGACGTTTACATTCTTGGGAGGCTAAAAAAAATTTATGGAATTTTCATTTAAATTTAAGCTTGAAAATTGACCGATTTAGAGCAATTTTCCCTCATCAACTTAGGGTGTAGCATAAAAAATTGTTAATAAAATTCGGGCGTATTTTGATATATTAACTTTGCCACTAGCTTCAACCAATCAATAGTTATTGAAGTTTTTCTTCTAAAACTATCCCAGATTCAAATGTAAATTTCTCAAGATACAGAAATAACATATCTCTAGTTTTCACATATGTTAAACAATATGAGTTGTCCTTACAAATGACGTCTTTATTTTTTTTTGTGTTGGCCCCAATCATAGAAATTAACATTTGAAAAGGGCGTATTTTTTTTAGAAAAACTTCAATAACTATTGATTGGTTGAAGCTAGCGGCAACATTTGTATTGCAACATTACTGTCCGCTCCTAGCGCTTTGCATGGAGATGATAAATTATCTGCTTCTGAAAAAAAAACTTCATCAAAGATTGTTACTTCCGCGCTGGGGAGAATTCAAAAATAACAATCAAAAGAACATTAGTATGTCAAAGTACGCGTCTTTAAAAGTTCTAAAACTTGTCCGACTACAAGTTTACGGTGAGAATTGAAATAAAAAAGTAAGGGTAAAAAAAAACATTTTTTATGGTACACCCTAAGTTGATGAGGGAAAACTGCTCTAAATCAGTCAATTTTTAAGATACAAAAAATTTATCTATGAAAATTCCATTAAATTTTATGCGCTACAATTTTGCTCAAGAATGTAAACGTCTATTTCTGCAACTAAAAAAGTTAGTTTATGTATTTCCGTGAAAATGGGGACCACCCTAATTTTAACTAACATAAAAAAAATGGGCTTTAGTGATACAAACCATTCACTTCACTTTTCTGTAAATTTTCAAGTTTAGGCACTGGGAACATGTTTCCTCGTAAATTCGTGATCTGGACCATAATGCATTAATGCAAGCTACTAGCGCTGATGAGCAAGCAGCATTAAATCAACAAGCATGAATTTGTAATGAAATCGACATGTTAGCGAATGCTGAAGCCTGTTTAGCTGGCACCTATGTCCAACGCTAGTGAACCAGCAACGTAGTATATTGTCTATAACTATTCATCTTAATAGACTGTTCTGGCGTTCTCACAGATCGCTTCCAACCACTTCCACACTCAGCGAAATAAACTTTCGATATTCATGAGATTGCATTAATATTTTTCCACAAGAAATCATTGTCAATTTTATAAATTTAGCTTATGAAATATAATGATGTTGAAATAATAGAAATATGGAGCAACCTGGAATCGAACCTGGAACGTCGATTTTACTAGAGCCATCATATCTGAAACTGACTTCTGGGCGTAAAGTTATAGGGTAGGGAACGGCTTAATCAGGGGTCACTATTTTAATCAGTTGTTTGGAAATAGGTCTAAAACTCCTACATTTTCCAAATTATTTCACTTTTAATGATACGATCATAAGCTCTATCTAGCAGGCTCATGATTCGATGTATAAGTTACCAATTTATTACTGTCATCATCTAGAAAACCATCAGTTTCTTACTAGCTGAAGAAGTTCGTTCAAATTTTGCTTTTGTGTATTTTGCATTTAATTGCGTGTACCGGAACAGCACACCGAAAAAAAACAGTCCCGTTTGAAACAACAAACTTGTTGGTTGACATCCAAACTAAAAAACTGGTTGTTTTAAAAGTCCGGTTTGTTGTTTCAAACCAACGATTTCGTTTTGAAACAAACAGGTATGTTGGTTGTTTCTACCTAAATATATTACCACAATACAACACAAATTATGGTTGTTCTGAACTAATATTTTTGTTGTTTACACCTTGAGAGGGGTTTATTATTACCAAAACGCAGGTTGTATTGACCCAGGGAAACAAATTAAAATTTTAGATTGATTCAACCAGAGCAACGGTATAATCAAACTGATATTTTGTTAGGATAAAAACAACTAAAATTTTAGTTTGAAACAGACTTTCTTGGGTTAGTTTATATCCCATCACCTGGTCCCGCTGCATGCTCTGACGCTATCACTCAACAATAGGTAAGAAAGGCTCGCAGGCTAGCATTTGTAGATTTCTCTTAGACCGAGAGAAGTCTATTGTAAATGTGCACTTTTCTTATGTTTCTAATTGGCATTTTAATCAAATAAATGTTCTTGAATTTACAGTACAAATGTAGGTGAATGCAAACTGAAATGTTTGTTGTTTCAACCCTTTTCATATGTTTGTTTCAAACAGTAATGCAGTTTGAATCATACTTAAATTAGTTTGAAGCTAACCATAAGCGTTGGTGGAATTAACTAACTAATCTTTTTGTTTTCGTAGCTGTCATAATGAAACAACCAACATAGGGAACGTTCAAAAATGATGTCACGCAAAAAGTTACTTTTTATAACGCCCCCTCCTCCCCGCTATCACGATTTTTGTATGGACCTTCAAATTTTTTTGTATGGATTGTCACGTTTTCCCAAACCCCCTTCCCCCTTACTGCGTGACATCATTATTGAATCTTCTCATAATGGTTAATTTAACCGGATGTTAGTTGAATTTAACTGCATAGTTCCCGAAACAATTACTCAAAATTTAAGTTTGTTTTAACCACCGAGTAGTCAAATCAAACTTATATGATGTTTGTGCCCAATTCAACGTGAAACTCCGGATAAATGAAACTAGAATATGTTTGTGTTTACCAATATTTTTTATCAGTGCATGTTTACATTAGCACTCTCTCACAGCTAGGCTTGTTGCCAGAATGTGATGTTGAACATTGAGATAAATTCATATCATATATAGAAAATCTGAAATCACTATTTATTTCATGTTTCTTACAGTAATTAGAGGTTACATTGTCCATCATCTGGCACTATCATATACAATAAAAAATATGTTTCGGGGCTGTCAATGGAAGAATCCAGGTTGAAAGAAGAAGAAGACATCGAGTGGTGATAAAACTGACAGCTCTCATATTAAAGTATAGGATGAACATTTTAAAATGCTTATAAAAAATTCAAATGAAATTCTTATTAAAAGCGGTTTGTTGTATGATTTAAGAAAAATCCAAAACTACTCAATAAAGACATTGTCAGCAAAATAAAAACTAAATCAAAATAATGCCCCAATTTTGCAGTTTCGGATTTTTCTTACATCATACAACAAACCGCTTTTAATTAAAATTTAATTTGAATTTATTAGAAGCATTTTAAAACGTTCGTCCTATACTTTAACATCGGAGCTGTCAAATTCATCACAACTCGGTGTCTTCTTCTTTTTTCAACTTGGATTCTTATATAGTAATCAACGATAAATAATGCTTCACTGTTGAACGGCAGCTATGGCATCACTGTTGCTTTTGAGAGAGCCTTTGTTTCCTCTCTTCTTTGTTAACCCTAGATACATCGCATCGGTATTATAACGTGAATTCTGCTATCTCTTGCTTTTGTTTGTATTTAAACGAAGTCGTCACAGTAACTTTGGCTTACATTTGCGTGAGAGTAAATGAAAGAAGGAATACACATTGCCAGTCTAAAGATCAATGACAAACTAAAAGTTCGATCGTGAATCGTAACCTGCTAGTAGACGAGTTTGTGATCTTAGCAATCGACATGTTTTGGTTGATTATTTTTGAGAGCGGATGGGTAAAACGAAGGAGCGGGTTGAGGAAATTGACGTTTGCAGCAAATCGTGAACTGGCCTAATTCATTTTACCTTCGCACACATGCACGGATTCGCACTCATACAATATTGTTAATTTATATACAGATTACAGAGCTGAAGAAAACATTTTTTTTAAACCGGGAAGCAATCCCTACAATTCAAAACTTTATTCCATGGCTTTGAATTTTTTTGAGTCTAATGCTCGTTGCTGAAGGTATGTGCCGATAGACCAGAAGTAAGTAGAGGTGTCTAAATATTGGCAGCTCTAATTATAGATTACATACATCTCCAACAAATGTCTCAGGTGCTGAATAATCTGCTTAAAACCCCTCCCTACCACTATGAGAATTTCATTTTTGTCGTACATATATCACTAATTCTTCCTTAATCCCAACAATTTTAAATATACCAAACTGTTTGACAGTAATTGACATCTAGAGCAAAAGTTTTGAAAGAAGCTAAGTTGATCGACTTGAGTAGTAAGCTAGTATTAGTGAAAGTGCAATTTGAAAAAAGAATTAGTACACGACAATTTAATAATCTTTCTTCTCATTTTCTAGTGAAAAGGTGTTGTTTTTTGCATGATGTCACTGAGAGACAGGCAGACAGATTTTTAAATAATAAAACCTAACCTTGTAAGTACTATTAATATGTCAGGAAAAATATGATCGTAAGGTGATTTAGAATGATATATGGGATAATTCGATGGGCCAACATTTAATACAAGCTTAATCAAGATGTTAAGCGAACTGTTAAAATGGATGAGAATAAGATTGATGTTAAAGTGAATGTTTTCATTGATGCTGGCAACTAGCATTTGCGACTATGCTGCATTCAATCAATGTATATAATTCAGTGTTGTGTATCGATATTCTTGACAAACTCAAGTCTCTATTGGCCATCATTTGTGCAACTAATAACATAGAATCACCGTTATCGACACCTGACCCATGCCCGATTGATTATTCCATTTTCAGTAATGACAACGTTAGATATCGAACCATCCGAGCCCTAGATTTTTATTTTAAAGAAGCAGACTACAGGGTGTCCCACATCAAATTGCACCACGGAAAAAACGCTGTCGAAAATTACCCATTTGGTATTTTCTCTTAAAAGTTTGGGTAGAAGTAGATTAGAGTGTTTGTTGTATTAAATCGCTGTCAGTGTTTCAAAAATTGGTAAAAATGGCGTCACACGAAAAGCAACGCTGCGAATTGATTTGAGCAAGCAGCAGGAAAATCCTCAACTTTATCATCGGGACATCGGAAAACAACTCGGAATCGTACAGTCAACGATGAATCGTGTGATTAAACGTTACCACGAAACTCTGAGCATCGAACAGAAGCAGAATTGCGGTTAAAATGAATGTTCTATGTGTAATCAGGATCACAAGCGTGTCGTAAAAGCGTTTAAGCGGAATCCCAATGCTTCGATCAGGGATGTGGCCAAAAAGTTGAATCTGTTCTAGTTCTTTTGTTCAGAGAGTCAAGGTTGGGAAGGAATGCACAATACGGTTTGAATGTCCTTGGCTCGGAAACTGTACACCCATATCCTGATAATGCCTTATTGTCTCATCATGGATGAGGAATTTTACGTCAAAGTGGACTTCCAGCAGCTTCCGGGGCTACTGTTCTTCACCGCTCAGCACAAGTTTGATTTTCCGGAGGAAGCAAGGAAGCAGAAACTTTCAAAGTTGCCAAGAAATACACGATTTGGCAACGATCACAAGAAGTGCCCCGTTTGTGACTATCGGAACTGTAAATTGGAGATCTACCTCGAGGAGTGTCTACAGAAGCGTCTGCTTCCTCTGTTGAAGCAACACGAGAGATCAATAATCTTCTGGCCGGATCTAGTTTCGTGCCACTATTCAAATGTTGTCCTGGAGTGGTACTAAGCCAACTTCCGTACCAAAAAACATGAACTCCCCAACGCACCGGCCGGAACTAAGGCCCATCGACAAATACTGGGCTATTATGAAGCAGGCACTACCGAAGCATCCCAAGGAGATCAAATCTGAGGAAGACATGAAAAAAAGTGGTTTTCCATACAGAAGAAGCTGCAGTCAGCTGTTGTACAGAACCTAATGCTCTTCATAACCGACCGCAGAAAAAGCTAGATCATCAAAATACACTTCAACGCCAGGGATACCACCGAATATTTGAACCAACTTCTTCTGAAACATTTTTGGAGAACTGTTAAGATCAAAAGGAACACGATTCCACCTGTATGGTCCGAATGGAGTCATGAAAGTAGTGAAATCAGAGCTTTGGCGATCCAACTCTTGACAA
The DNA here is from genome assembly GCA_034211315.2 of Aedes japonicus. Classification (NCBI taxonomy): domain Eukaryota; kingdom Metazoa; phylum Arthropoda; class Insecta; order Diptera; family Culicidae; genus Aedes; species Aedes japonicus. Next base: position 27,848 of record JASCZW010008286.1, on the reverse strand, counting down.
GAATAAATGGAAAACATATGATATCAGATCCTGTATCAAGTTTAAACGTCACAGGATAGTACCGAATAAGATAAGTTTTCATTCATCTCACGAGCAATAACTCGATCATTCACATCTTTGTAATAAAAAAACATAACATAACCCCACCATACAAGCACTATCATCCTGCTCCATCGCAAATGCAAGTTTTACTGAAAACTGGATGCGTTTGAATTGAAATTGTAAATATTTGGAACTCAAGGGAATTCGCGGAATTGAATATTCTGCCCCCTTGTGAGCCCCTTTCAAAATTGCTACTATCACATTGTTCGACAGCTGCGTCACTATTAGTTGGGTTACTTACAATACTAATGACAGAGACGCAAATGATGCGGTGGCATGTCAGGCAAATCTAAAAACAATAGAAATTTCACTGAAGTGAATGTGAATGTGAATGTGAGTGAAAATCTCTCGGAATTTGATTTTGAATCGTCTTTCACGTCAAGACGAAAGTACTTTCCTCTGCCGTACGACGTACTTTTATGATTACACTGTTGCGTTGTACGTTGGGAACGCTGAACGATATTAGCGCGACTAGTGTGCCTGTATTAGTAGAGTGATGCCATGTCATCCCTGTGAAAATAACAAATTTGGCATCCCTGATGCTTTGAGTTGACAACACTGAAATTGTTTTAACTTTCAAGTGACTTTTTGCAAAGCTCAGAACGTTGTTGATATTTTATTGTATCGCGTTCAGTCTTCAATTAACCTAGTTAGATTTCTGCTAAGAAGATTTCTGCTTTTTCGTTTGAAGATACATCTACCCGAAAAGGTTCACAAAATAAAATAGACAGTAGATCTATGGCAGTGTAACGAGATAATTCCAGGTGGTTTTGTGATAAACTCCAAGTAAAAATTGCTTTACAAAAATGCAAACCAATAAACTTTGATGACTGAATACCACTCAACATTGTTACTTTATTTCACGTTCGAAATAATTAACACAGCATAATACACATGAAACTCACTTAACAGTAACGCATGTTTCTGTTTTCCTTACAAGCTCACATAAAAGAACATGTTGCTCTAATTGATTAACTTACCCTAACTTGAAACATTGCTTGAAGTGGCAGCTGCAAAGCGGTACATTTCACTAAGAACATTTACATCACCATCCATGTCTGCATCCAATTCAATACTCCGGGACTCACGGACGATGCAATCTAAAAACTTCCGCAATTGACACATTGGCACAACATTAACACATACCACTTTCATCACAAACTCCACCGGAAACTAAGAATCGTTCGCTGATCCATCGCTGATATGGAACTGTTGACCTGGGAAAATGTTCTGCCTGGTAAACATCACCACTAGCTCCATCGGTAAAACCCTCCATCCCTAGCTCCAGCCAAATCTTGATGATAATCTCAATGGAATTTATCGCTGGTCCGGTTCAGGTTCGGTTGATATGCAGAAAACCCTCCTGCGAATGCTATTTTTTTCATGAAAAAACATGATATCTCGATATTATCAACAATTATACAATAAATACTTACTGTAATTGAGTAAAAAGCAGAATGTCTGAAACGAAAGGCAGCTTTGACATTAACAACAGCACAATACTTGTTTTCATTATTTTTTCTTCACACGCGTTTGACAGGTCGCCTGCTCGATTGGAATGACATTGACAGAAAATTTCAATTTTGACAGTGTCGTCACTCTACTAATATAGGCACACTAAGCGCGACCTCTTTGTGGCATCGTAAGAACTTTCGAGCTATAATTGATCACTTAGTATGAGATACCCCTAAAGTTTTCACAGAATAATTTTCAATAATTTAACTTTTGAATAGCCGAAATAAAGAAAGCAAACGATCGAAATTCAACGATTGAAATTTACAAATCAGCTGTAGAAATATAACTTATCTATTACAGTTCAATTCTAATAGAAATGCGCTTATGTGTTTACCAACAAACGCAAATAATAAAATCACTTTTTTGTGTTTGAATTGTGAATAATTTCACTCAAAAACTGATGATCCACAGTTTAAGAATGAAATATTTCGTAGATGTAAACTATTTGAAATGAATAAAACTGGAGAAATCAATCAAAATTTGTAAAAATGTCAGAAAGTCAATTGACCGTGACCACACTGTTCGAATAAACAAATCAGAAAGAACAAACAATGTGCGCAGTAGTCAAAAGAAATAAGCGTCTACAGCGTCATCTGTTGAGTTATTGGAGTATCAGGCAGAAATATGAAATTAAAAGTGCGCCTACAACACCACCGATTGATAACATTTAAGTTGAGGATTTAAAAAAAAAATACTCGTGATTTGTCATGATTTCCAATGTTTTCATTACATATGGAACAGAATTTAGTTGGGAAAAATGAAAAAAAAAAAAATATATTGGTGGTAGTGGTAATGTTGGTGTTTTTGGTGATGTTGGTAGTGTTATTCAAATAACATTCGTATGCCAAAATTAAAAATATGATTTTTTTAATGAAAAAATGCTGTTTTTTCGAATTTTTCAAATTTTTGGCTTTTCTTTTATTCTAAACCTTCGTTGGGCAAAAAAGAACAAATCATTCCAAAACACCGTCAAGATTGGACCAGCCGTTCTCGAGTTTTAGCGTTACTAACAAATAAACGTTTATTTTTACTTTTATTTATGTATGGATATATGTACGTTACAGAACATAATATATGTATTTACAAAATGTTGGATATGTTAGATCCACTGATTTGTTACTGAAAAATAAAAATTAGGTATGCATATATATATCTTAAAAGCCTTGAAAAAGCTCAAAACAAGAAATATCAATCCAATCAATGCAGATAAAATTTCAATAAAAAGATCTTTGATTGTTCTTGTGCATCAACAGCTTATTCTAGAAAACATGTTCTGAAAAGTTTTCTCCATGCCCTTCTAGTTACATTTAAAATTTTACAATTTGATGGTTTGATGGTTTCTGAAATAAATGGAATACATAATCAAGGTGAGCTAAAACTTACAGAGATGCATAAATGTAGCACATTTTAAAATGTTTCTTGTCTTCTATAACCAAAGATGATAGAATTGAGTAAACAAGTACTCATCGGGAATGATCTCGGGAAATCCGTCGAACCATTCTGAACGTCCGTTGTGAGAATATCACCATGAAAATCTCACATGCGCATAGCGTGTTACCAATTGTGGCAGATGTTGGCCATGATATGATGATATTGCAAATAATGATAACGATAATTGTATTTGAATGTTTGAAAATAAATGGAAAACGAGGTTGAAGAATATGAAAATATTTTTTAAATTATTTATTTTTCAATTATTTTTTCAAACTGGATCAAGTTTTACCCATTTAATTCCTTTTGAGGGCAAGCATTGTTGTTGAATTTGCTACATTAATGGTCATTAATGGTAGCATTTTATGTTAAAATAACAACGAAAACATCAAAAATGTTATATAGGACATTTTGCTTAACCGAAGTGGTGGCCGTGCCACATAGGACATTTTATTCCAATGATAGCTACATAGACCATTTCAATTTTTATTATCATTCTATTAGTTAATTAGAACATAACACATAGCAATAGAGATTGCTTTCTCTTTCACAAACGCATTTGCTTCCCGGTGAAAACAATCCTATTCTTTCTACGTGCCTTCGGAAAGTTTCTACATACACTTCCTCGATGCTGTCTTCTTGTAGACGATCCCGCGAAGGATCTGAACCATAACTGGCAACAACGTAACATTGCTGGCTACCACATATAGCAACTTCCTCAAATTGTGCTGCTGATGATTGATCTGGATGTGATGAAAATATTGTTGTGGCTGTGGCTGCTAGAAACTACCAATATTCAAGATATATTTTGATTTATATAACCTCATTTTAAGGAACTAATGCACATACCGAGGAGCAAATCGAACGCAGAATTATTAATTGCTTCCGACATTGTTGGAACGGTATTTTGTACTTTCTCCAATCGAACGACCGAAGTACGGATTTGCTTTGTTATGTTTGTTCTGACACTTCAGACGTTTAGCGCGACAGGTAAACTGAAACGTCTTATCAAACAGTAGAGCATCGCTATTGCGAAATCAGACATCGGACGTTTTGTTGATTTTCAATTTTCTTGATATTATGAAAACATATCAAAATGCGTGTTATAACATAATGTTGATAAGTGCAATAGCAATAGTTTGCATTAATTATTTCAATTTATTTAAATTTGTTACATAGGACATTTTGAAAAGTCACGCGAGAAATATTAAGAAGGCAATTCACGTAGAAACGTGTACAAACGAAATCGTAGTAGGTGCATGTGCATGATCGATTCAGTTATTTGACGGATTTTGTAGAGCACAGTTGTGCTGGCGCGGGTTGCGAAGGATCGAAGCTGAAAACCTCGACCAGTTTACGACACCAATCACTAATGCTTTTTTTCTGTTCTCTTCCCTATCCTTTGACCGCGAGCAATACCAAGCATACTAAAGTCAACTCTTCGAAAGGTAGGGATAGACACATGGAAACACTGACCTACAGAAACACCCAGACAGCACAGAGCAATAAGTAAAGAACGGTATAAACCCTAACTTTCTGTCAAATTTTCTTACACAAGGTAAGCAATAAAATGACCAATAAAAAAACTAAATATCCACGACCTAATATACAACGGAGAAAGGGAAGGACCATCAGGGCACCCAAGTGAAACGATTTGGATAGGGAGCATGGGACTGCCTTCTCCCTATTGTTAACATTTTGCGGAACGAGGGCGGGCTCTTCGACCCCATCTATTGGGTTTATTCTGTCAATCGAGGCTCGATTCTAATGCTGTGGGTGTGAACTTGCTTTGGGAAGGAGATTCTCTTCCTTATATTCGCGGGTTTCGCGTATGTGTACATGTTTACGGGCCCACTCAAACATTTTTGGCCCTTCATACAGGGGCTTGATGATCACAAACAACTATAGCATCGTGATAAAATCGTTTTTCAGATTATTCCACTGCTATGGAAAGTTACCTAGCTATTAAAGATGGTAGTATCTCATCATCATCATCATTATTGCTTAAGAGTTCTATGGATGATCCGAAACTACATACCGTTCAATAGCATATCTTATACTCCGAGGTGATGTTCCGCTTCCCTACTAATTAAAGTTATATAATCACAATGGAACTGACTCTTAGATTAACAAAGAATCCCTACTGAGCCCTTGCCGCACATCAAGCCGTCCAGTTCAGCGCAAGCTCTAAACGAATGTCTACCTCTGTATACATACACTTTTCTTTATCCTGAGGATCCGATTGTGATTGTGTAAATTCTACTTTGACTATTTCAGGGAGGTTGGTGCGCAGTAGAGTTGTGCAATTCAGCTCATTTCGAAGAGCGGATCAGAACCATTCAGCTCATCAAAATAAAATCGAGTCTTTGGACCAGCTTTTTTCCTTTTGTGACGTCTACATACGCACAAGTGTGAAAGTGACTTTAAAAGGTTATTATTGGACTAAAAATATGGATGAAATTTAGCTTTTATAACACGATTTACTTATTCAATAAACCAACTATAATCGAGATGTTCAATTCACCATTCAATGAGATTCGACATGTATTTGCTATTCATTTAGAAAATTAATAAAAAGATTCGACTACATTTAGAGGTTTATTTTTAATAAGGTTGTAATTCGAAAAAAAATGGATGTTAGATTCTTTAGTGTAATTATTAGCACTAACTCTGTAATACTAGATACGTCTATTTTGAAACTTACTCTTGTTTGCGTATACCCAAAAAAAATTCACATAATCAGTGGAAAATATCCACTAGAAATTCACTTAACTTTCAGCTGATTCAGGAAGTGGATAATGCTTTGCAAAATCGAGTGAATCTTATGTGTGAAGTGAAATGTAAATGATAATTCAAGTAGAGTTTCTTTTTCTATGTGATATTCACGTAAAAGTCACTTAAAGGGCGATACGGTCAAAATTTGGTCAATATCAACTTGACGTATTTCTTTCAATTTTGCATTTAAAAAACCTGAACACCCCTCATTTTGAAGGTGTGTGTGTGTAGAATGTTGCTCCTATTTTGATTTTGGAATTCACTCTTCAGTTGTCAAAATGCCGTCCAAGCAAGAAGAGCAGCGTATCAAAATTTTGCTCGCGCATCGCGAAAATCCGAGCTACTCGCACGCAAAGTTGGCAAAATCGCTAAAAGTTGCCAAATCAACCGTTACAAATGTAATTAAAGTGTTTGGGGAACGTTTGTCGACAGCCAGGAAGTCTGGATCGGGGGGAAATCGAAAACCGGAAGCCACTGAGACGACAAAGAGAGTTGCCGGTAGTTTCAAGCGAAACCCTAACCTATCTCTCCGAGATGCCGCAAATAAGCTGGGTGTATCGTCTACAACCGTGCATCGAGCCAAAAAACGAGCCGGACTATCGACTTACAAGAAGGTAGTGACTCCAAATCGCGATGATGAACAAAATACGACGGCCAAAGCGCGATCCCGGAGGCTGTACACGACGATGCTGACGAAGTTTGACTGCGTGGTAATGGACGACGAAACCTACGTCAAAGCCGACTACAAGCAGCTTCCGGGACAGGAGTTTTATACGGCAAAAGGAAGGGGAAAGGTAGCAGATATTTTCAAGCACACGAAACTGTCAAAGTTCGCAAAGAAATATCTGGTTTGGCAAGCCATCTGTACCTGTGGCTTGAAAAGCAGCATTTTCATAGCTTCCGGGACTGTCAACCAAGAAATTTACGTGAAAGAGTGTTTGAATAAACGTCTGCTGCCTTTCCTGAAGAAACACGGTTGTTCCGTACTGTTTTGGCCGGATTTGGCATCTTGCCATTACGGTAAAAAGGCCATGGAGTGGTACGCCGCCAACAACGTGCAGGTGGTTCCCAAGGACAAGAACCCTACCAACACGCCAGAGCTCCGCCCAATTGAGAAATACTGGGCTATTGTCAAGCGGAACCTAAAGAAGACCAAAAAAACTGCTAAGGACGAGCAGCAGTTCAAGGCAAACTGGCTTTCTGCGGCGAAGAAGGTGGACAAGGTGGCTGTACAAAATCTGATGGCAGATGTCAAGCGTAAGGCCCGGCAATTCGGATTTGGAAAAGCGGAAGCCTAACTGAATATTTTTCCTGAATTTTATACTAATTGAACTTGAAAAAGAAATTTAATTTGATTTTTTAAATAAACGATTTCACCGATTTACACGCGTTTTCCCTTGACCAAATTTTGACCGTATCACCCTTTATTTTAGTATGGAAAAATTTCTACATGTGTTTCCAGTAGTAGCTAAGTCAAATATTTTTTCAGTGTAAGATTGTGCTTCGCAAAGTAACTGCCAATTGTTCGATTTGTGGAAAAAGAAACAAAATCAGATCAGTCATTCAATTTCTTCTTTGTTTTCAGTGAAGCCGCAAACGAGACAAGCACTCGAATGTATTGTGGCTGCCTTAAATATATACAATAGTAATCGCTAAGATTAACTAGCAACCAAAACCATTTTCAAAACGTCTTTATATTCCTTCTCACTTGATCGACCAATTAAACTGATTTTTCACTGAAGTAGCATCCCCGGTGGCTCACTCCTTAGGAGACTTCCATTCATTCAAGCTATTAATGTTAACATCATCTGCCTAAACAAGAGAGCTCCCCCCCGGTACCAATAGCGAATGCTCACGTGAAGAAGCATGTCGTAATACCGAATAGCTCACCGTTAGCAAAGGCAGCATGGTCGAATAAATAATCACACCGATGCACCAGGGAGAATCTGCTGCCATACATAAGAGTACCCAGCACACACGGACGCCGTAAACCAGCTGCAAGATCAAAGCCGCCCAGAAATTTTGCTTAGATTTAATGGACCAATAAAAGCCATACAGAATGGGAATTTATTCGCGCGCAGCTCCGAGGACCCGACCACGGTCGGCCAATTCCCGAGATTGGTGAAGCGTGAAACAGAGCAATGTGTTACCTATACCTGCACATTACTCTTGTTGGTGCATTTTCGCACTCATCGGCCGTCCCAATCCTGTACGACTCGAAAGTATTTATTGGAACAAGAGGCGAACTGCATTTGCCCTTTGATGCCGGACGGATTCTGCCTTGCAGCGTCGTAGTTGGCGGTACCTTGCACTTGAGGGTTTGGACATTTCTCGGGTGGTCAAGTGGTCCCCGTGTCTAGTAGATGTACACACGGTTGTGAGAACTAATGTGTTTACCAGGCACTTGAAAGGGGCCCGACGGAACGATTTATTTGAATAGCGATTCGAAATAGTTTGGGAGGCGATGATGTTTTCTCAAGTGATCGAGCCGAGTCTCACGGCAGTTCTCGATTTGTCCAAGGCACGGGTGATCGAATATGTTGAAGGGCGTTTTTGGTCTGTTAGTTGATCGCTTCTTTCGCTTGCGTGATTGTATTAAATGAAATGTATTAAATATACATTGTTCATGTGAAGACATTTTATTGTTTTCCTGAATGAAGTCCATTCAAAACTTAAAACTACACACTTAGATTTTTTTACAGAAATCTGTAAAGTTTTACCGAATTCTCAACAGCTGAACGTTCGGTAATCCGATTTTACGGATTTCGGTAAAATTTTACCGAAATCCAGTAATTTTTTTACAGATAACTTTAAAATTTCACTGAAATCCGTAAAATTAGATTACCGAACGTTCAGCTGTTGAGAATTCGGTAAAACTTTACAGATTTCTGTAAAAAAATCTAAGTGTGTACGTTATTAATAATTTTAGGGAATGTTGATTATTTTTAGGATTGAAACACAGTTTACCAACCCATCATTGCTTGTGATGAAAACTTTGATTCCTACACAGAAAAAAATCTTTTAGTAAAAACTACAATTTTACCCGACTATGCCTATCTTTAAAACTACCATGAAATTTCAGTCAAATTTACTACGTTTATGGTATTGCTGGTTGCAGTTGTGATTGGACTCTAGAAGTGATTTTTGCGCATTTTAAAGTGTGATAAAAGTGCACGTTTACGTCAAATCGTTTTGTTGTCTTCGGTGCACTTACCCTTCATGCTTTTTACTGAAGACAGGAAACAGGATTAAAATCATAGCTTAAGTCAACCAGTCTGTGCAATATTTTCGAAGACAATGAAGAAATAAACAACAAACAAAACTATGAATGTAAATTTACAAGATCTCGTTGAGAGTAGATCTGTGCGCCGCCACCGCTGACAATTTTTGGCTGCCGCCACTATTTTTGGCCGGCGTGCCCCTCCAGTTTTTTGCCCGCACCGCCTGGCAATTTGAGGCGCGCCGATGAGATTTTTTTTTCGTGTATACATCCCTTCAGTTATGTACATTAGCCCTTTAGAAATCTGCTTTAATTACTGATACTGCGTGTGAGACGGTGATCAGCTTTTTTGTTTCATTTTCGTGTTTCGAATTTTCGGCAATTTCGCGAGTGAGTTTGAATTTTAAAAATAATAAAATGTCCGCCTTAAATGTCGAAATTTTTTTATAGTAATGGTTATCGAACCAGCGATGTGTGGAAAAAAATTGCTGCACTAAAATATGTCAAAAATTGTTATATTCATCTGCTTCCTGACAAAGTGAATTGTAATGTATCGCGGGGGAGATCGAGGTTTTGAGAACGATCCTGCAATCGATTGGCCATTCGGCAAGTAACCTTTATTTATAATGAAATTGTTTATTTTTTCTTAAGGCCCAAACGTATTGTGGACGAAAACGGAACGGAAACGGCTAGTTTGACAGTTGTCTCTAATGACGTCGATATGTCCAATTGAAATCAACTTGGATCTAATCAATTTTCTATCCGACAAGCAGGTTTAGTCAGATTGGGCTCTTCCGCTGCCGTCGCCGCTTCGATTCCGTTATCACTGCGTTCGAGCCTTTTAGATTTTCTTAGGCAAACAAGGTTACGTTAGGTTGCATGACTGTGTATTTTTTTCGTATTCAAAACTCCAATTGTCCTGAAATTAAAAATGGTTAGGGAATTAAAAATGGAATCTTGTCCAAGGATTTTGTTCTCATGTAATTTAAAAGTGGTGAGATTGAAGGAATTGTGATGCGAAACAGAAAAAAAATCCGGCCATATTTAAAATGCACTGGGATTAAAATCCAGCGAAGTTCCTGCACTGAAAAACGATTAAATATTATTATGATTAAGATAAATTTTTATTGTTTTTGTCGGATCGACAAATACTTGCCATTAGAAGCAATATTCAATTTAAAAGTATAAAAAATATGATGTATCAGCTATGCACATCCCATCTCGTATCCCTTGTATTTAACTTTGTTATAAAAAGTATGACTCAAAGGCATAATGTTTGACTTATACTTTTGATAAGAATTGATATATAATATTTTTTACATCCAATATGGCGTTTGTGATCGATTCGACCATCGTCCAAGTGAAGTTAATTTTTATGAAAATGTATTCAAGGTATAATTCTGTTAACATCATAAACTTTTAGTTAAAAACGATGTTTATTCTTCATATAATTACAGTAGAAGATGCGATTTGGAGCCATGATGGAAATGATGATTCTGCCACCAACCTTTACCGGTACTGGTATTGCTGCCTTAGTAAATTCGAAAGCCGCACACCCCAACTGATCAAGCCTGAAGCATGGATAGTGTATGGTCAGTGAAAATATGTGTTGATAATAATATATTTGCATCAATTGACTTTCTTTCTTGTTTTCATTTGGAATTTTTTTTTCGGTAAAAAACACAAAATGCAGTCATAACAAGTCATACTTAAATTTATTAATCTACTCAACGTTCGTACATCTAGTTTTCACTGGAAATAATGCACCTGACGTCTCATATCAAGATTCGCTATTTCAAGTACTATAGCTCGTAGTTCAGACAGAGGGGTCTAAAACAAATGGACAAATTGATAGCATTTTATCAGGCGTGAGAAAGTTCAAAAACCATCTATAACGATCAGTGTAAATTAACGGTGATTGGTTGTACCAGATGTTTGCATCTTGACATTATACAGTCAAGACTGTATAAATAAGGGATGTTTATTAAATTTAGTAAATATCGTCCCTAATATCACCAAAAGACATAATCAACAAAACCTTTGCCGAATGAAACCATCGTCGGGAAAACATTGTTTTTATTTGTACGTGACAAATTCCGAATCAAAAACCAATTCTTGACTTAAAAGGGGTTCAAACTTCTATCAGAATATGCTTCTTACCCGAGAAATACACATTTTGTGTTCAAGTTGCATGGATAATTCTCACGTTTGGTTCAAATGTCTGTTTCATTGGTTTGAGAGCCCTCCTTTCCCCATTTCAGAGGGAAAGCGTCTCAAACCATCTAAAAAAAAAATCCTGCCCAAAAACCTGGTTGACATTTGTGTCTAATTTTCATGAGAGGGGAGGAGTCTCAAACCTCCATAAAAACATCTCTTGGTTCCGAAAACCCCCACTTCCCAAATTTGGTTCCATTTGCTTGATTAGTTGTCGAGTTATGCAGAAATTTGTGTTTCATTGGTGTGCGAGCACCCCTTCTAGATGCGAGAGGGGTCTCGAACCATCATAAGAACCTTCCCTGACTCCAAAAATCCCTGCAAAATAGTCATACCAGTTGGGATAATTCTCATGTTAGGCTCAAGTTCGTGTTTCATTTGTATGAGAGCCCCTTCTTCCAAAGATGAGGGGGTCTCAAACCACCGTAGACACATTTCTTGCCTACAAAACCTCCACATGCCATATTTGGTTCCGTTCGTTTGTTTAGTTCTTGAGTAATGCAGAAAATAGTTTTCAATTGGATAGAAGTCCCCCTTTTTAAAGGCGGGAGGGGTGTCGAACTATCATAAGATCCTTTCTCGGACCAAAAAACTCCTGCATATAGATTTGCATAGCGGTAGGGATAGTTCTCATGTTTGGTTTAAATTTTTGTTTCGTATGTATGGGAGTCACACAAATTACCATAGAAACATTTCTTGCCTTCAAAAACTTGTCCATGCCAAAGTTTCGTTTCATTTGCATGGGGGCCCCCTTTCTAGAGGCGGGAGGGGTCTTGAACTATCATAAGCTGCTCTCCCGGACCTAAATACGCCTACATACAAATTAGCATAGCAGTAGGGATCATTCTCATGTTTGGCTTAAATTCATGTTTCATTTTTATGGGGGCCCCTTTTTCCAGGGGACGAGGGGCTTCAAACCACCATAAAAACATTTCTTGCCTTCAAAAACTCACCCATACCAATTTTGGTTCCGTTTGCTTGATTAGTTCTCGAGTTATGTAGGAATTTGTTTTTCATTTGCATGGGATCACCCCTTTCTGGAGGCGGGAGGGGCCTCGAACTATCATAAGATGCTTTTCCGGACCCAAAAACCACTGCATTCAAATTTGCAAAGCAGTAGGTATAGTTCTTATGTTTGTTTGAAATTTGTGTTCCATTTGTATGAGATCCCCCGTTTTAAGAGGGAAGAGGGGCTTTGAACCACCATAAAAACATTTCATGTCTTAAAAAACTCGTCCATTCCAAATTTGGGTCCATTTGCTTTATTAGTTCTCGAGTTATGCAGAAATTTGTGTTCCATTTGTTTGAGAGTCCACCCCCCCTCCCTACTCATATAGTGGAAGAGTCTCAAATCACCATAGAAACATTTCCCTCCTTCATAAACATCCACATGCCAAATTTGGTTCCATTTCCCTGATTAGTTCTCGAGTTATGCAAGGATTTGCTTTTCATTTGTATGGGACCCCCTCTTTTAGTTTTTTCTTCAAAAACCACCACATACTAAATTTGGTTCCATTTGCTTGATTAGTTCACGAGTCATACAGAATATTGTATTTCATTTGTATCGGAGCCCACCCCCCTTTAGGATGGGGAGGGGTCTCAAACCAACATAGGAATTTTGTCTTCAAAAACCACCTCATGCTAAATTTCGTTCCGTTTGCTTGATTAGTTCCTGAGTTATGCAGAATATTGTGTTTTATTTATATGGGAGCCCCCCCTTTTATGACGGGGAGGGATCTTAAATTATCTTAGAAACAGTTTTTGTTTCTAAAAACTCTCACATGCTAAATTTGGTATCCTTTGCTTGATTAGTTCTCGGGTTATGCAGAATTATGTGTTTCATTTGTATGGGAGCCCCCCTTTTCAGAGATGGGAGGGGTCTCTTACTATCATAAGAACCTTTCCCGGCCCCAAAAATCCCTGCATACAAAATTTCACGCCGATCGGTTAAGTAGTTTTCGAGTATATTAGGTTCAGACAGACAGACAGACAGAAATCCATTTTTATAAATATAGATTGTAATAATCTTGTAAACTTATAGATAGTTAGGTATATTTCATTTCTCTTTTGATAATTGATTTAATTATTGATCTCTAAGCTCTTTTAAATAATTTGAAGCAATATGGGTTTTTTGAAATTTATTTTTTAGGTTTTGATGCTTTTAGATTCTTAACTTTTTTAATCCTAATTTTTTTATTTATTTGTTTTTTTTTTTTTTATTTTCAGATTTTAAGCAAGAGTAAATGACGGCATTGGCGGGCTTCTTAAACCTATTGTGCTCGTATTTTGCCAGAAGATTCACAGAGCGTAAATTGAAGAATGTTGTGGCCGAGTTTCAATTTTTTTCATTTCACCTCAAAGTTTTGTCTTCCAGATTTCTAAACTTAAATGTTTTTTTTTTTATTTAGCAATCTCTTAGATTTTGTGAAGATGTCAGAATTTGGTGAGTTTTGAATTTATTCATATTATTTTTTTATTTTTTGGATCTTCAGATTCTAGAAATCTAAAATTTTTAGATTTTCAGATTTTTAAATTCTTAGATTTCAAGATTTTTAGAATTTTTAGATTTTCAGATTTTTAGATTTCCAGATTTTAAGATTTTAGGATTTTAAGATTTTTAGATTTTAAAATATTAAGATTTTAAGATTTTAAGATTTTAAGATTTTAAGATTTTAAGATTTTAAGATTTTAAGATTTTAAGATTTTAAGATTTTAAGATTTTAAGATTTTAACATTTTAAGATTTTAAGATTTTAAGATTTTCAGATCTTAAGATTTAATGGTTTAAAGATTTAAAGATTTTAAGATTTTAAGATTTTAAGTTATTCAGATTAGATTTTCAGGTTTTTGGATTTTTAGATTTTTGGTTCTTTTTTATTTTTAAATTCTTAGACTTTTAGTTTTTAAGATTTACACACACTTGCAGATAAACACATACACACGTCAATTCATCGATCTAAGTCATATAACACTATGAATACTCGGACCTTCTATCAAAATGTAAGACTTGGAGTGATCCAATAGTCTTTACAATGCACGAAAAAGCAAAACAGTTCAAAGGGATAAACATGAAGAAATGTTGAGGGGATAATTTATGCCGCGCCGATCCACGCCGCCGCCAAGAATGACCGCGGGGTGGCGCCAGTTAGATCGGCGCACAGGTCTATGAAGTACACAAGTCTAAAACTGATAAAACAATAATTGAATGAACTTTTAAAGATAACATTCATGTTTTCATTTTTTTTCTTAGAAGTTAACAGAATTTTGATTAAGGTATGCACACATTTTCCAACTCAAAAACATCAGATTTCTCGTACACCAGAACCATACCAAACGAATAATGAAGGTATTTTTTCAGAAGAGCGCACATAAAATATGAAATATGATTGACTCTATCCAGCGTGCACCCAGTTCCATGTGTTTGTCCCAGCTTAGTCCTTACGATAGAAACAACAATTCAATCCCCCAAGCCCTGCGCTGTCTGATCTCTCTCTCTCGCTCATTTGTTATTGTTCCGAGGGATTAAGTGTTTCGTCTGGTTGTTGAGAGATCTAAATTTCCTCATGTCTACATATGCTCATTTGCACCGGACCCGACTGCTACGACGATGTCGAAACGCAAAGGATGGAGGGTGGGCTTTAAAAGTGAAATAAAAACAACATCCAAGCAGGAGCAGCAGGCTGCGGAGGAAAAAATGAAATGAAAATTTTATGACAGTTGATGAGTTTAAACGTTGATGAATGGCAGTGTATCATTAAGAAGTCGTAGTTAAATGCCGGGTTCATGTGTTCGCTCAGCTCGAGTGATGGCCGTGTTAACCGTGATGATGTAATTTGAGAGGATTGGCTTATTCTCATAGCCGGTTCCTGCAGTAACTGCCCTCTGTTCGGTTATGGCTTCGACTGAAAAAAAAAAAACACAAACAAACTGTATCTCCTCGAATGTGTTGTTTTCCTCTTTCCTTGCCAGCACGAACATAAGCATCAGCCAATCAACGCTGTCGGTAACCACTAATACACCTGTGCCCGACACTTTCTCACCTGTTTTCACACTCACACACACCCTCCCGGCAAACCGGATTTTCCAGCCATCACACCACTGGAAACGAACGCAGACGGCAGACAACAGCCGTACGATAAAATATGGTTTACCTTTTCAACCAAGTGAACACGATAAACTCCACCCCCAAGCAAACGAACCCTACGTCGGTATTGGTTTTCTCTTGTGCAGGTGTTTCCTGACTGGTGAATGCAGCAGCAGGTATAGAGCAATCGATAGCTGTCAATCAGCAGTCCCACGGAATACGCCTACAATCCCAACTGCTTCGATTCTCACGAGAGCAGGGGCACATTGCTCTTTGATGCCAACCATCCCTACCGACACACATACACACTTTGTTCCGGGTTTGTTTCCAAACAGATCAAACGAAGCCGGAAAAATTGAAACAATTTTCACTTTCACACGATCACTGGCGTTCTGGCAACGGGAACAGAAAACAGATCAAAGTAGGATACTTGACTTGACAACTAGCAGCGAGTCGGTATCGAAGTGTCACCCCTTTCTTTCTGTGACGGACGGCTTTCTCACCCAAAAGAGGAAGATATCTCGTGACGATTGCTTGAGAATTGTGATCATTAAAAATCTCCCCTCCCTCGCGACATCGCCAACATTCGCGGCACAGTATGGTGAGTTACTTTCGCTTTTAACATTTAATGATTATTAGGATCGTTTTCTTGCGCTCTAGATGCGTGCGATAGCTGTGGTCTTGTCTTGAGCGGCTGAGCATCGCATTGGGATTGGGAGTAGTAAAAACTCAAACTGACGAGTGTTGACATTATTGGGGAGCGCGGGTTCACTCGTACCTACTTGTATGCGACTAATGCCTTGTCAACGCGTTCAACCACGGCAAGTGTCTGTATGTAGGGTTATTGCTCGCGATGTGGGGGAAGCAAGAAAGGGAGGCGGTGATTGTGTGGTTCGATCGTGGGAATCGAGATTCCCCTGAGCGTATTTCACTTGTGCTATGAAACACGGTAGAAGCGGTGCAGTGTTCCGGACGAACCCGAAGAATCATTTCTTATCCGTTTTGTGGTTGGATCCGAAGGAAGATTATAGTGGTTAGTTACACGCTACTCAATATTAGAAACTGCATTACAATGTACGATTCCAATTGGACGAATATGGCTAACATGGAATTGATTAAGTTCAAAGCTGTTAGCGACTGAGTGTCTAAGGAATAGGAAAACATTAGAGACTGTATGTCTGTAAAAAGATACCAAAAACAGACCGAAGAGAAATCAAATAGAGACGAAACCAAGACCTAATGTTGAGTAGAAATTAATTTAAAAAATATATCTATTTATGCTAAGATGCTAAATATGATTTTTTGGACAGGAAAAAGCAACGTTGGACGTGTAAAATCGAGAGATATACAGTACTGGCTAAAAAAAGGTACACATCCATATTTCAGACATTCATGGATCCCTCGCTTTTTATCTCTCCAGTTAGTTCGGTATTTATTTTATATGAACAAAAATCAATACATAAAAAATCAGGGATGCTAGTATTTTTGGAAAACGCCAATTGAAGTTTCCGATTTTCCCGAACACCATTAGCTTCGCAAATTCATAGCTTCATGTTCAATAATTAAACTTTCTTCGATAAAATTTTGGCGATGGGATTTTAGTTTTGTTTTGTAGTAATGCTCGAAAAACAATGGGTGCGTTACACGTTTTTTTTTAGGTAGCAGGCTCTTACTTTTAATCTGCACTGGACCCTTTTATTTGTAAAATTTGCTTCCATGAGCCTCTATTTTAAATCAACACACAGACGTTCCTAGGCTATGGTGCCCATTTGTTAACTGTTTTTATCGTGATGATTCAAATAGTTTTAATAAAATTGATTCGCTTTCATGTATTGTGTATGTTTTGTCCATCTTGAGTTTTCGTCAGTGTACTTGTATATTTCTTTGTCTTTTCTTATTCATAACAATGTGTACGTGATGATGGTCTGGTATTGTGTTTGAAAAATACTGTATTTCTATTTGACTCCTGGATCAAATTGTATTTATTCATAACAATCCCTTGCAACCCTATACATTTATGTTAAAAGCTTACCTGCATGATGTGCAGCCATATACTTACTACCTAAACCGCGTGCGGCGCTGGCTGAACAGCTGCTTGAATTCCACAACCACTCGCATCCACGCAACCATCATTGCAAAACCGCATGCAGACCAAGGTTAGTATGAAAACGTGGAGAAAAAATAAAATGTTAGTGTTTGGTGTATGGAGATTATTGGTGATATTCTCACAACGAGTCTTTGTTTTTCTGACTGAAAATTTTGAGTCGCTATAAATGGCTTTAAATGCTTGGCTTAACCCTAAATTACAGCCTACTCTACAGTTTGTGATCTAGTTTTTATCCCAAATTTAACTATATGTCATATAAGAACTAATTTGAAACTTTGAAAAGAACTTGTCTACCTCCTATCAAGCGGTTTTTTTACCCTCTCTGTTTATTTAAAGCGTGGTATGAAGAATAAACTCTCATCGTCTCGCATTACTACCGATCACAATCGATTTGCCGTTATTGAACTTTGCAAACAAGGAGGTAAACCTCCGTATGCTATTGTATATGACTCATCTAACACTGCTGCTGATATAAGCCACATGGATACGTTTATTCTACTGCTTCTAATGGTGTTTCCCAAGCGGGCCCTCCGCGTCCTATCTCAAATATACATGCTTGTCATCATTGGTCTGATACCCTGATCATAACATTCACCTCTTTTGAAAATAGTGCAATTACATTCAGTTATTAGAAAATGAGTATACCAGGTATTTTGGATATTCCTTCCATAAAACAAATGGATGAATAACAACATAAGTTGCCAAGAAAATGAAAAGTGTACTAACCCTAAGGAAAAGACTAACCCTTAGATAGAAAGTAAGAACCCTAAGAATGAATCGCGCATAAGCCGCCAGTATCACACCTGATGTTAGTGCCTTTATATAAACGTTCTACGACGTGGCAGTGAAAAAAATACTATAATGTGTGATACTTTCACTACTGGTCAAATTTTTGGTCTCACATGCATGTTTATAGCATGAGCTACATCTTCTCACCGCCGACAAGGTGGAAAATTTGACCCACGAGAGGGCTCACTTTAATTCAAAAGACTATTAAAGCAAAGCTAACCAATACAGAGAAGAATTGTTCTATGGACTCAAAGCTATTCGCCTCCCTAAGCGGACCCTCCGCGTCCTACTCTTTTCATAAATCCTTAGCTTTTAATTATTTGCCAGCATCCGTCCTGAGGAACACTTCTCGATGACCTTTGTGCAGTTCGAAAAGTCTAGCTAAATAATATGTTGTTAGAGTTAGTGCTTTGATCACGGCTGTCGTATATACTCCACATTTAAATTATAATATTTGAAATTTCTGCACCTGAAACATTTGGACTCATTAATAGTTGCTCACAATCATGATCAAAACACTCAACCTTTTCAATAACGAAGCGAAAAATAAGATTTATGATACCAACTGTATAGGTATATTTGATGTTCAATCTATGACAATTAGAGAATAAGCAACAATTAAAAAATTGTCAAGCAAATAAAAACTGCGCTTTTATTCGTTTCCCAAAATTATTGAAATTAGGTATGTGTAGCGTGTTACTAGCTTCGTCGAAGAGTGAATTGCGGCTTAACCCGCCAGTATCACCCCTCCTTCAGTGCCTTCAAATAAACGTACTACGACGTGGCAATATAAAGAAAGTAGGTTGTGATACTATCACCACTGATCATGTTCTTGGTCTCTCATGCTGGCCTTTTGCATGAGATTAGCCCTATCACCTACAACAAGGTGACAACCAGGATCTTCGAGACGGAACAATGGGTGCGTTACTTGTTTTCATAACAAAATAATAAAAAATCCGAAAAATTGTCGCCTTCCAATTTACTCATAGGCACCTAACGTATGCAGTTTTTTAATTTTGTTCAAAGTAGCTCACTAGAACAGGACCTGCCACCTGTTAGTGCAAAAACATTACCATTTACCTGTCAAAAAACACCGTTTTTTATTGATTGCGGTGACATCCGCCCCTACCGGTACCGTCGAGTTATGTTACAAACAGTCTCAGGCGCAGGTAGTCTGTTGTTGGTCTGGCCGTGTTGCTAGTAATCACTGCTTTTTCACATTTTTCGTTTGTGACAACTAGAACAAATGCGGGAATAGAAGTTCACTTTTGCAGTGGTTTGTTTTAAGTCAGTTTGAAATGAAATGCAAAGTGATAAATTGTGGTCGCAGTGACGTGTCACATCCAGGTCTCCATTTTCATCGCTTCCCGAGAGATCCAATCGTTCGCTGAGAGTGGCTTAAAGCCTGCGTTGGGATCACAAGTGAAGAAGACATTCTCTTGCTCAAGCTTTCTCCCCACAGCAGAGTTTGCAGCGTAAACATCAATTAAATTCAATCTCATGAATTTACGTATAGTTTGATGCAGCTTCATTTCCCGAACGGCAAAAGAAATGTCGATGGAACTTGGCAGGAAATGAAGGTGGTTGAGAACATTGATGCTGGTGAGAATAGTGGAAAAGGCTATTGTGTGGTGCGTACTTTGAGTACCGCAAGTGTAACGCATACTGAACCATGTATGCGCTTGTTCGGCATCATTCGTAATCATAGCAACCATTGCAACTTCCTTTTTTCGACATTGGACCTCCCTAGAGGTAAGACGTGTAGCACACCCAACGCTGGCTGGGTGGTTTCCTTTGGCCCGGCATTTTAGGTATTCACAGCTATGCTGCATCAAATGGAGGATCTCCGGAATTTGAAATTGTTGAAAACTGGTTGCGCGAAACCAAATATGATTCGGACGTAGTAAATTCGAATTCGTTGGAGATTGCTTGTAAAAAAAATTTCAACGACGATCAATGGATCGAAAATGGTACGTCGATACGAATAACCTTTCGTCGGATATTGTGCTTCGAGATCATTTGACGGCGTTGGTCGGATTTGAGGCATGGCTTGAGAATGGTTCATAGGTTATCTCCAGCCGACATGGCGTTCAATGTTCCTGTTTCGTCTGTCGACAAAATGAAATCCTTAGATACCGCTACAAAATATTGCAATTGAGCGGTTTCTGCTGCGCTACGCGTAATGGTTTCCGGGAAAATCCGACCTGACCTACTAACCACAGCATGCTACATTAAGGACATATCAGACTGGTACGAAACAATCCACAATCGTTCGGATTATTATGCGCTGCGCCAATCAGACCCAGAAAATTTACAGGTATCATCAAAATATCGATACTTTTACTTCAAAGCAGTAGCGATAGAACGTATCGAAACCGGAAGAATATCGAATCAAACGTATCTGTACCTACGGGGATCAAATGAATACTTTTCTTTTAGTTCAACGTAATTTACTAAATTTTTCAAATTAGTAAAGCAATTAGAATTGATCTTGTATGGTATCCTCTGAACATATTTTGAAAATTTTGTCAATTAGAACTACAGTACACAGACATACAGATTCGAACAACGATTCTGTAGAAGGTTGTGTGACGTATAAAATTGCAATATATGAATGGTTATTTGGGAAACTTAAAATTACCGGAAGAATTTAGAATAACTCGGTTAGCAGTCATTTTTCGACATTACTCGCCATTCGATTTGAGACTGCAAATGAGTTCTTTCACCTCCTTTTGGGTGTAACAGGAATTACCAGTCAACCTGTATTTGCTATGGGTATTAGTATTGATGAATTTACGCCCAGAATTTTTATGGGAGTCTAAAGTTTTCATTAGCACTCATTTCAAAGAGTATTCATTTGAGTTGAGAAACACAGAAAATTTAAAATTACCACTTCGTTAGATCACTTTCAAAATAATAAAAATTTAAACATTCAAACACTTTTTTCAAATTATCGTTAGTAAACTCGAGCAAATTCTTTTAAATTCTACTAATGGAAGCTTTTCTTTTGACAGATATGTCTATTTCGTTCGCTACTTACAGACTTCTTCAGTGTCAAGTGCTCGCGAAGAAGTCTGTAATGAACAGGAGACAGCCATTGAATTTTGTCAACACCTGATCATACAGTTTCTGGCACGGATCAGAGATGTTTGGGTTTGCCTCAATGTTCTTGATGACTTTGTTCTGCAGTTGACAGTTGACAGTACCCGCCCAACGCTTGCTTTGAGGCTTGCGATCCGTCGACAAAGTTTCCTCGTACTTTTTCAAAACACGTCACACGGCTCTGTACTTTTTCAAAACATGTCACGGTATTTTAACACTTTATCAAGTTTTGGTGCAGACCACAAAGGGTTTTCCAAATGATTGCGCACAATTATTTTTCTTCTTTTTTCTTACATTTTGTATTTCTCTGAAACACGTTCGAACTGCACCGCGAAAAAAAACTTCTGATGTTGTTATTGTTAAAGGAAACACATAAGATGCCACCATTTACAAATCCGACCACTAGAGTCGCTATAAAAATAAAAAATGTTTGTTCCAATACTAAATGGGTCACACCTTAGTTGAATATCTACTAGATTTGTTATGTTTGTATTCTTCGTACGTGAAGTAACGATTATGATGTAGAAGATGTTCGCTCATCACCATGAGACCCAAGAGTGGACAGTAATGTTTGCTAGAATGAAAGATACGAAAAGAAAATGATGATAGTTCCGTCAGTGTATGGCAGGTTGAAATTTGAACAGAAGAATTGAAAATACAGTGAGGGGCTTCGATATAGCGGTACTCGAACCAAGGATGTATTCCTTTTGTGCCATACATCTCCAATGCGTGGTAGGTCACGGGACGAACAAATCCGCCACCTTGACCGGCAAAAGGAACGTGCTTGATCGTGCTCACCTACTACCAATAGCTTGTGATAGTTTCTAGCAGTTGTTTGTACATACTAATGGAACTTTCAACACTTTCTCTTCATATCTTTCATTCTAGCAAACATAACTGTGCACTCTTGGGGCCTCATTGTGATGAGCAAACATCTCCGTCTACATCATAGTTGAATATCGTGTAAAGCTAATTTAGTTTAAGAGTTATAATCAAAAATGTAATCAACCGCTGCTTATTAGGCTGAGTCAATGGACACATATCCTATGGGGGTAATATTTAAAGTTTTGCAGCCAAATAGTAACTTTTATCAAAAATAGTATGCATAAAATAATAACATATGATAGCAAAATTAGCCAATGGTGATAACTATATTTGTTATACGATAACTGCTGAAATCAGAATGATATGTGGGATAGCAGAACTTGGTACTTAGCTGGACCCGGTGCGAGCTTTGCTATGCTTGCAACTAAATTAATGAATATTTAACATGGTTTTATGGTGCTTTATGGTTTAATTTTAAACGTTTGCTAATGTGTGTAAATTCTGCAACATAAAACGATATGTATTTTTACTTAACCCGCGAATTGTTAGTTTCTACCATAATATTTCTTTCTGTGTAAAAGCATTTCATAGACAAAACATTAATCTTTAAACTACGCCGTATTGTATCAATTTGAACGACATTTTCTTGTGCATAACTTTAGATTAACTTCTTGTGAATAATGTAACACTGAGAGTAGCTCAAGCATCCCCTTTTCTTGTATAAGAAGGTGTTCAAACTTCTATCAGAACATGCTGCTTACCCGAGAAAAACACATTTTGTGTTTTAGTTGCCTGTATAGTTCTGATGTTTGTTTGATACAACTGTTTGATTTGTAATAGAGCCCCCTTAAAAGGGGGGAGGGGTCTCAAATTTGGTTCCATTTGCTTGATTAGTTCTCGAATTATGGAGCAATTTGTGTTTCATTTGTATTAGAGACCCCTTATCTACTCCTATTCAGTAGGTAGGTTTGTGTTTCATTTGTATGGAAGCCCCCCCCCCCTTTCACAACAGGTGAGGGATCTTAAACCACCATAGAAACATTTTTCGCCTCTAAAAACTCTAATATGCCAAATATGGTTTCATTTGCTTGATTTGCTCTTAAGTTATGCAGAAACTTCTGATCTTTTGTATGAGAGCTTCCCCTTGTTGGAGGGGGGTTTAAACCAAAATAGAAACATTTTTCGCCTCATAAAATTCCCACATGCTAAATTTTGGCTTGATTAGTTCTCGAGATATGCAGAAATTTGTGTTTTATTTGTATGGAAGACCCCCTTTTCAGAGTATGGAGGGGTCTCTTTCTATCATAAGAACATTCTCTGGTTCCAAAAATCTCTTCATATAAAATTTCACGTCATAGGTTCAGTAGTTTCTGATTCTTTAAGGACAGACAGATAGACAAACAGACAGAAATTCATATTTATGTATATAGATATGATATTAGCTTGTTATGATGGTTTATGAAAATGTATCGGTCGAATTTAATAATGAAAGTTCGTGAAATTTTGATTCAGTTGAAAAACGTTCTAGAAATGAGCTGTAGTTATTATGGTTTCAGTTGAAAATCGAATTTATCGACTAGCGACAATCGATTTTACTCTCGTTCTGTACGTTAAACCTAATGTCGGAAGTAGTGCGCTGTACGGCGCATCTGATGCGCCATAGAGCGCACTACTTCCGACATTAGGTATAACGTACAGAATGAGAGTATAATCGATTGTCGCTAGTCGATAAATTCGGTTTTCAAATGAAACCATAATATAACTAACAAAGCTTCCAAAAATATACACTCAAAATATCTCAAGAAGCAATTCAAAGTCATTAACCAACAATTCTGTTTGACAAGTATTAATTTAAAGCGCTAGTTGTTGTGACCAGTGCTGGTAAACATCAATTCGACATGGAGTTTTCATAAGGGCTACTGTCGCAAACGTAAACACTGGCTTCTTCCGCAAATTTCTCGAAAAGGAAAACTCGCTCAAGTAAACTACCACTTCTATTGTAAGAGGGAACTCCTCTTCTATACAATCATTGTGGTAATTCATTATGACAAAGTTAGCATTCTGGAGATATTTGCCATTGTTTACGTTTGCGGCATTGGCCCTTATGAAAACTCCATGTCGAATTCATCTTCTCTTAAATGAGCTGAAAATGAAGACAACCTTAACGGACGGACCAATTGTCTGCGTGAATTTGAATTTTGAAATGACAGTATTTTCTTGACCAGAGCAACCGCTGAGTTTCGAAGTCGTTATTTCTCGAGTACTTTTTCAATCACACGTATCTGATTTAGTAAACAAAGAGAGGAAGTTCGATTTAAACGTGAAATTCTCAAAACTCTCATCAACCTCACGGAACGTAGCGGAACGTAGTTTGCATGAAAGTGCTAAAGTTTTCAAGAATGTAACGTTTGATTCTTACCTCCCCTCTTTGTTTACAGAATCAGATACGTCTGTTTGAAAAAGTACTCGAGTTTGGATGTTGTTCATTCGTTGATTGATATTCATTGTCACCTGTGCTGTTGTCGATATCAACATTCAATTTCTCCAAGGTAGGCATGATTTTGTGTATCAAATAAAGAAAAAATATTCTGATTGTACAATTTTGATTTCTTTTGATGTAAAGGGCGATACGGTCAAAATTTGGTCAATATCAACTTGACGTATTTCTTTCAATTTTGCATTTAAAAAACCTGAACACCCCTCATTTTGAAGGTGTGTGTGTGTAGAATGTTGCGCCTATTTTGATTTTGGAATTCATTCTTCAGTTGTCAAAATGCCGTCCAAGCAAGAAGAGCAGCGTATCAAAATTTTGATCGCGCATCGCGAAAATCCGAGCTACTCGCACGCAAAGTTGGCAAAATCGCTAAAAGTTGCCAAATCAACCGTTACAAATGTAATTAAAGTGTTTGAGGAACGTTTGTCTACAGCCAGGAAGTCTGGATCAGGGGGAAATCGAAAACCGGAAACCACTGAGACGACAAAGAGAGTTGCCGGTAGTTTCAAGCGAAACCCTAACCTATCTCTCCGAGATGCCGCAAATAAGCTGGGTGTATCGTCTACAACCGTGCATCGAGCCAAAAAACGAGCCGGACTATCGACTTACAAGAAGGTAGTGACTCCAAATCGCGATGATAAACAAAATACGACGGCCAAAGCGCGATCCCGGAGGCTGTACACGACGATGCTGACGAAGTTTGACTGCGTGGTAATGGACGACGAAACCTACGTCAAAGCCGACTACAAGCAGCTTCCGGGACAGGAGTTTTATACGGCAAAAGGAAGGGGAAAGGTAGCAGATATTTTCAAGCACACGAAACTGTCAAAATTCGCAAAGAAATATCTGGTTTGGCCAGCCTGTACCTGTGGCTTGAAAAGCAGCATTTTCATAGCTTCCGGGACTGTCAACCAAGAAATTTACGTGAAAGAGTGTTTGAATAAACGTCTGCTGCCTTTACTGAAGAAACACGGTTGTTCCGTACTGTTTTGGCCGGATTTGGCATCTTGCCATTACGGTAAAAAGGCCATGGAGTGGTACGCCGCCAACAACGTGCAGGTGGTTCCCAAGGACAAGAATCCTCCCAACACGCCAGAGATCCGCCCAATTGAGAAATACTGGGCTATTGTCAAGCGGAACCTAAAGAAGACCAAAAAACTGCTAAGGACGAGCAGCAGTTCAAGGCAAACTGGCTTTCTGCGGCGAAGAAGGTGGTCAAGGTGGCTGTACAAAATCTGATGGCAGGGGTCAAGCGTAAGGCCCGGCAATTCGGATTTGGAAAAGCGGAAGCCTAACTGAATATTTTTCCTGAATAGTATAAAATTGAACTTGAAAAAGAAATTTAATTTGATTTTTTAAATAAACGATTTCACCGATTTACACGCGTTTTCCCTTGACCAAATTTTGACCGTATTACCCTTTAGAAGAGTATGCGATCGCCACTATTCAATATAATCATTTTGGTTTAATTGACAATGACTTCCTGATGTTTGATGACCACTTGCGATTATAACAAACAAAGCTGCCCTGGAAACTCAATTTCTAATGAGTGTCAAAAAAACGAATAGTCATAGAAGCATAATGGGTTGATTTGTTCATCGCCCTTGACTATGACATCTAAGATTTTTCAAACAAATAAAGTACATCTACACTGATTTTAAATGCTTTTCATTTCATATGACAGATTAAAACAGACACTGGTTGTGGCAGTTATCAAATGTTATATACAACCAAATGAACATTTCAACCTTTGGCCAACAAATTCATTATTCATAGATTTCCATTGAACAACTCACATATTTCTTTAATCTAAAAGATGATTAATAATAATGTTATTGCAAGCCGATTCCACCAAAAGAGACGCTGTTATTCCGTATCTGACTCATTATTGGTGAACTAGTTAAGGAAACGGTTATCATCAGAAGAACCTTGAAGAAATAAAAAGAACGTTCCTCAAATCAAATGACAACTCGTAATCCGTTGGAACCACTTGATTTGTCATACCAGTTTATCATTTGTGTCACGGTGATTCAGCGCGTTTAATTATGTTGTTAAAAATTATCCCACTTTCGCAGCGCCCGATGTGACAACCGACAGTAACATGCCGAACAAGCACATCGGCCGGTCTCGGTTCCGTCATGATCCATCACCGGCCGTAGGTATCATGTACCTTCTTTCTCCGTCCTCCATCGGAGCACCACCTACAGTACATTACTGCTCCGGCAGTTTGCCTACCAAGGTTTCTATACACAGGAGTTCAACGGTAGGATAGCAGATATTAGCTAATCCACCGTGTGAGACTGTGCACTGCTAAACCGTAGACATGAGAATGGGGTAATAAATATTAATGCGGTTTTAGCGATAAAGAGTGTGTGGGATTGCCCGACTTATTAGGGATGTTCATAATTCGCAAATTGACTGTTTTTCAAGTGTTCATCTCATGCGTTGTAGATTAGTTTGCTGTCTATCTGAAACCTTCTTTGCCAATTGGACATCCCTAGTAGCAGTTCCACCTCAGCACCTTCTGCGTATTTTGAATCGGCTTCAGTACCAGCAACGTCAATTAGAAATTTCACCCAGTGAACGTCTTCTATAAAATCCACATCGCCCAGACGAATTAACACGAATAAATACGTAGTACCGAGCGTGTCTGGTAGGTTGAGTATATAGAAGTAACGTACGTAAATGCGTTTTACGAACAAGTGAGCTAATGGGAAGACCACCAAAGTGATGAACGGTTCGAATCAGCACGACTATATCGTGAATTAACGGCCCAAAATAGATGCATTACACATTACGTGTATGGAGCATGGATTCTGGAAAACGAATAAAGCAGTCTTCACATTATCTCAAGCAAAAGGTTGATCGGATTAATGATGATCGAATTTTGATCGATATCGTGTATCGTTTCCTAGCACACTCATGGACTCAAATGGCATCACTTATTGATTCACTCCCATCAGCGCCTTACTGTCGTTGCTATGCAAACTAAATATTCATGTGTACTGCATTTGTTTTTCGTTTGGTATTGTAAGTAGGAGTAATAATTCTCCTCAGGGATGCTTGCCTGCCACACAGTTCTAGGGCATTTTTTCATTCACAAAATATGCAAGCTAGCGAGCCCATGTGTGGATCAAACGTTAATCTGAATCATTTTATTGCAGCAAACAAGACGTTTGGCTACATCACTG
>JASCZW010008285.1:0-52840 GCA_034211315.2 Aedes japonicus | reverse complement strand
CTTTATGAGATTTTCTCGACTTCCATGAAGATTATCCCACATGATCCACTGGAAGAGCTCTCTGCAGAGATATTTCCTTGAGGGTTCTCTGCAGAACTTTCCTGAAGTTCCTGCAGGGCTTTCTTGAAGTTCTCTGTAGAAGTTCATTAAAGTTCTCTGAAGAGTTCTCTGCAGTGTTTCTATGAAGTTCTCTGAGAGACTTCCTAATCTTTGCAGAACTGAAATTCACTTGCAGAACTTCCTGAAATTCACTGCAGAACTTCCCTGATGTGTTCTGTAGAATTTACATAAACTTCGCTGCAGTATTTTCCTGAAGTTCTCTGTAGAACTTCTATAAAGTTCTCTGCAGAACTCGCATAAAAGTTCTCCGAATAATTTCCGTGAGAGTTCCATTCGCTGCAAGAACTACCCTTGAGTTCTCTGAGGGAACTTCCCTGAAGTCATCTGCCAGAACTTCCCGTAAGGTGCGCTGTCTGTGAACTTGCATATAAAGTTTCCATAGAATATCCATAGAATATCTGCAGAACATCCATGAGAGGTTTCTTTTGAAGAACTTCCCTGAAGATCTATGCAGAGTTTTCCTGAAGTTCTCTGAAGAACTTCTCTGAAGTAATCTGCCGGTATTTTCCGTGAAGGTTTCTGAATTTCGCTTTGAAAGAGCATCCTCGGAGTTATCTAGAGAATTTCCGTGAAGTTCTCTGAGGAACTTCTCTGAAGTTATCTGCAGTATTTCCCTGAAGGTTTCTGGATTTCGCTGAAGAACATCCTCTAAGTTATCTAAAGAAATTCCGTGAAGTGCTATGCTGAACATCTTTAAAGTTTTTTGAAGAACTTGTCTGAAGTTATCTGCAGTATTTCCCTAAAGGTTTCTGAATTTCGCTGAAGAACAGCCTCGCCGTTATCTAAAGAATTTCCGTGAAAGTTCTCTGCAGAACTTCCCTAAAAAACATCTCTGCAGACTTTTGCTGAAGTTCTCTGAAAAATTTACGTCAAGTTCTATGGTGTTCCCTGAGAATTCCTCTGAAGTTCTCTGAAGAACTTTCATACAGTTCTCTGCAGAATTTTCCTGAAATTCTCGGCAGAATTTCCCTGAAGTTCTCTGAAGAATTTCCTTGAAATTTTCTGACGAATTTCTCTGAAGATCTTTGAAGAATACTCCTGAAGTTTGCTGTGAAACTACCCTGAAGATCTCTGAAGAATTTCCCTGAAATTTCCTGCTCAGCTTCCCTGATTTTATCTGCAGTATTTCCCTGAAGATCACTGCAGAACTCTCATAAAGTTTCAGTTGCTACAGAACTTGCATAAGGTGCTCTGCAAGAGCATCCATAGGTGTCTCTCTGCAGAACTTCCGAAGTTCTATGAAGCACTTTCCACAAAGTTCTCTGCAGGAGATTTCGATGATATTCTACGAAGAATTTCCCTCAAGTTCGAGGTGTGAAAACTTCCCCAAGTTCTCTGCAGAACATTCCTGCAGTTTTTCTGTCGAGCTTCCCTGGGTCATCCAGCAGAGTCCCCGCGAAAGTTCTTCTGCAGAATCTTCCTGGGCTGCACTGCAGAATTTCCTCCGACAGTTCCTTCCTTGAGAGAAGGCCTGCAGAATTTCTCAGATGTTATCTGAAGCAGTCCCTGCAATTCTCTGCAGAACTTTTATAAAGCTCTTGCAGAATTTTTGGAAGTTCTCTGAAGACGTCCCTAAAGTTTCTGTCAGACTTACTGAAGTTTTACAGAACATCCTCGAAGTCTTTACAGAACATCCCACAGTTCTTTGCAGAACTCTCCATAGGTTCTCTGGAAGAACTTCCCCGGAGGCTTCTCTGCAGAACTTCCCCAAGATGTTCTCTGCAGAACTTTCTGAAGTTCTCTGTAATGCTACTGAAATTCTCTGAAGTATCCGTGCAGTTATCTGCAGAACTTCCATTAAAGTTCCATGAACTTCTTGAGTGCCTGAAAGAATTTAACTGAAGTTATCTGCAGAATTTCCAGAATTTCGCTGCAGAGTTCTCTGAAGTTCTCTGCCAGAACTTCCTGGTTATCTAAGAATTTCCAGATGAATTCTCTGCAGAACTTTCATCAAAGTTCTCTTAAAACATTCCTGAAGTTCTCTGCAGAACTTCCATACAACTCTTCCACAGAACTTCGCATAAAGTTCTCTGAATAACTTCAATGAATTTCGCTGCATGCTTCCACTTGCATCACAGCAGACATGTGCATTAAGTTCGCTGCAGAACTTTCCTGAAGTCGTCTGACGAACTTCAGTTTGCTTCGCTCTGAAGGATTTTCCTGAGTTTTCTGCAGAACTTCCATGAGGTTCTTTGCAGAATTCTTTGGATCTCTCTGAAGAAGTCCCTAAAGTGCTCTGAAGCACCTCCCTGAAGTTCTCTGAAAAACTTCCTGAGTTCCTCTCCTGAAGAACTCGCCCTGAAGTTATGTACAGAACATCCCGAAGTTCTTACAGAACATTCCTGAAGTTCTTCTAAAGATCATCCTGAAGTTCTCTGAAAACTCATGAAGTTCTCTGCAGAGCTACTCTGCAGTTCACGGCAAAACTTCATTAGGTCTTCCGCAGAACTTTCCTGAAGTCATCTGCAGAACTTCCATATAGTTCCCGCTGCAGAACATGCGTTCATAAAAGCTCTCAAGTACTTCCCTGAAGTTCTCTGTAGAATTTTCTTGAAGTTCTCTGTAGAGTTTCCTGAAGTTCTCTTCAGATTTTATCCAAAGTTCTCTGCAAAATTTCGCTGAAGTTCTCTATAAGGACTTCAAGTTCTCGCGAAACATCGTTGAAATGATCTGCAGAACTACTTATATATTTCTCAGAAGAACTTCTCTGGAATCATCTTAATAACTTCCCTAAAGCCACTCGTAGAACTTCCTGACAGTTCTTTATAGACCTTCGTAAGTTGTCTGCAGAATTTCTTAACGTTTTCTGAAGAATTTCCGAAGTTCTCTGCCTGGTGTTCTTATAAGAACTTCCGCTCTTAAGAACTTTCCAAGTGTTTTCTGCAGAACTCCTGGTGTATGAAGCAGCACTTACTGAAGTTTTCTGCAGAACTTCCATTGCAGAATTTCTCTGAAGTTCTCTGGAGAAGTCCCTGAAGTTCTCTCAAGCACCTTACTGAAGTTCTCTGGAAAACTTCCCTGAAGTTCTCTGAAAGACGTTACCGAACGTCCCTGAAGTTCTTTACAGAACATCCCTGAAGTAATTTGCAGAACTTCATATAGTTTGCTGTAGAACTTGCAAAAGTTCTCTATAGAACTTTCATAAAGTTCTCTGAAGAACTGCCCTGAAAGTTCTCTGCAGAATTTACGTGAAGTTGTCTGCAAAGTTTCTCTGAAGTTATCTACATCCCTACAGAACTTCTCTAAAGTTCTCTGCAAAATTTCTTTGACATTCTTTCAAGTTCTCTGAGAAACCACACCCAGATTTCTCTGCAGAATTTCCTAAAGTTCTCTGCAGAACTTCCCGAAGTTCTCTGAAGAACTTCCCTGTAGTTCTCTGCAGAATTGACCTGAAGTTTTCTGCAGAATTTCTCTGAAGATCACTAAAGAACATCCATAAAGTTCGCTACAAAACTACCATAAAGTTCTCCGAAGAACTTTTTTGGAGTTCTCTGCAGAATTTCGCTAATGTTCTATGAAGAATTTCCCTAATGTTCTCTGCAGAACTTCTCTGAAGTTCTCTGAAGAACTTTCCTGGAGTTATCTAAAGAATTTCCGTGAATTTCTCTGCAGAGCTTCCCTAAAATTCTCTGCAGAACTTCCATGAAGTTCACTTCCATAAAGTTCACGCCCATAAAGTTCACTTCCATGAAGTTTAGTTCCATGAAGTTCACTTGCATGAAGTTCTCTGAAGAACTACTCTGAAGTGCTCTGAAGAACTTCCATGAAATTCTCTAAAGAAACCGAAGTTTTGTGAAGAACTTCTCTCAGGGAGAAACTCGAAGGTGTCAGAAAAACGTACCAAAATTGCCAATATTGGGGTCATCAGCCTCTCATGTGTACTAGCATTAAAACATAAACATTCATTAGATAGTTCACAGGCAGAGCAGTGCCACGAAGTGTCATTTATTTATTTATTTATTATTGATTCGTCAACAGATAAAAATGCTTATCTCAATGACAATAAGCTAAACTTACAGTGAAAGTGAAATCATTCTGAATTATGAAGTCGACCGTCTGGAAGACCAGATAACTCGAATAAATTTCCTGAAAACAATAAATTCATACATGATCTAGAAAATCAAAATACCGATATTATAAAAGTTCCATGAAGACACTAGCACCACGTAGCGGACGAGTTTTGATCTAATGTGTACTACCATTCGAAAAGCTCCCTCAAATAAAAATAAAAGGACCCTCGAATATCTTTTTGGCAGATGCCATCTTGCTATATCTCAATAACCTTGAGATCCAGATCATACAGTAGGTTTACAAACACGCTAGCGCCAGGGAGTAATATAATCCTGAACTGTTGAGTCGAGCATCTGGAAGCTCATAATTTTGCAACTAACTTTCTTGAAAACAGTAAATTTATATACACTTTCTAGATCTCAAAAATACAGGTAATACAAACAGTTTGGTGGTTTTGAGACCCAGCTAACGGAAACTGGCATGCTCTGGGTCTCAAGACTTTCTTCGGATTTTGTCGACGTATGATTTTCAGTATGGCTTAATCTTCAAACAAAAAATTGCATCTCAATTAAGTGTCTGTCGTTCTCATGATTCAAGAAAAATTAAGTCAACCAAGACTTCCAATCCAAATCCAACCCAAATCCAATCCAAATCCAATCCAAATCCAATCCAAATCCATTCCAAATCCAATCCAAATCCAATCCAAATCCAATTCAAGTAGTAATATATTTTCCAAATATTCGTCCAAAATAGACAAAGGAGCATTTCTGAGTTAGTTCTTCACATCAAAGTTAGCTCCTTGCATAAACTTATTTTCTTTTATATCCAATGGAAAACTTTGTTGCAAGTAAACCAATTTTACGGCATTCAGCATTCCGGCTATCCGCCATGTTTCTATTTAACGCACCCAATGATGCTCTCCGTAAATGTTCCCAGCTCATAAAATCCCAACCGGCATAAATTTATCACTCCATCCCCGCCATTCTACGGTTTGGGTAGTCTAGAACTTACAGCGAAGACGACGCAATCCTCAGCTGGGATGCATCCAATAGGGAGAAGCTTTTGAAGTGCGAAGAACACTACCCAAGGCCCGGCTCCCTCCCCCCATCCTGCCTCCCACTTTGACCATATTTTACAACTGCACCGCGCGTTAAGCAATGACAGCAGCAGCAGCTGCTGCTTCACGAACCATAAAACTTTCGAAAGTGTACCTTAATGCTCCCGAACGAAGTTGATACCTACTTACTTACTTACCAAAAAAAAAAGTGAGCACCGTCGATGAAGACGACGACGACGACGACGACGACGACGAAGGAGATGCTACGTGACCTGAGTAATCCAAAGTTGATAATCTTGCAAAAGGAAATCAGCTCAAGAAGAAGGACAACTATCATTCTTTCCAGATTTGCATGAACGCACACGTTGCCAGGTTATCGTTTCAGTACCTATTGATTATTGGAGCACGAAGCTTGGCAACAACTGCGTTTTTAGGTAATGGTATGCAAATATGTCCACCAGTGTACTGCGAGGACATGGTTTCTCCATGATAAACCCAATTTTTCGGCTAGGAGGATGGATCATATATGTTTCCAGAATGTCATCCGTTTTATTTGAATTTCAAATAAGCTTCTGTCAGGTTGGATGAGGAAAGAAGGTGACAGGTGGAGCAACAAGGAAACACAATGCCGCTTGAGGATGATTCGATGGATCTTGGTTTATGATGGTACGTGTGGGAATGAAAGTGCACGTACTTAAATTCGCTCCAGTGCCAAAGTCAGTCATCCGGTGAGGTTTGCTTTGTACTTTGTGGAATTTGCCATGCAAAAATTCAGCACGATTCAGAAGTATGCGAATGTAATGGAACAAGGAAAGAATTTAGTCGATTATCCTTTAATGGGATTTGGACCAAATGGCTCAATATTGACTCGGTAATGTGTGAATAATGTTAACAGGATGGCACGAAGCGATGATAATTTTTCAAAACCTGTGCTCTATCTAGTGAGACAAACTGACTCGGTTTTCAATTTTGTTTTCTTCAAAATCCTGAAATGTTTCGCAATGACAAACAAGATTCGGTCACAATGGCACCAGTTTGATGAAGTATTCAGTCCAGTCAGCAGTCATGCTTCACCCCCCGAGTCATAAACTCATCAGGAAAATGTGCGATGATATTGCAAATTAACATCGAGATCAACTGTCACAGAAAACCCTGTGGCCTAACGCAGTGGGTCCTTAAGGCGGCGAGATTTTCCAACGTGAAAGCCCCCCTGATCTGAAGTCCACTACTGGAATCTTCTCACGCACCAACTGAATGAAATGGTTATCATAGTGCTCGTGGCTGCTGTCATCATCTACATCATCGTCCTCAGGAACTTCCTCGGCTGCAGGAGAAAGGGCTTATCTTAATCATCGCAGTATAATTGGATTTCATGCAGAACGGACTGACATGGGTTGCAGGGCGGCCACTCGATCCGGTTGCTCGTCGTTGTTGTTTATTTTCACTCAGTTGTTTTCGTATGAACCAAGGGAAAATTACTCTTCATTGTGTGGACGCTAATGGTAAACAAAATCAAGGGCTTCCGGGGATATACTTTGTAGTAAGTAAGCTGGTCCCTTTTTTTTTTGCTTCTTTGTCAGCCCTTCGTTCTGGATCGATAATTTTGTTGTGATTTTTCTTTCAGTTTTTGAGTTTCTGTGTTTTTCTTATTATTCGTTGGTTAACTTGATGGATGGATGCGAATCTAACGGGACCAAAGCCCACTGTGATTTGATTTTACAGCATGGAGGATTAGGAAACGGAACAGCGATGTTTTGCTATTTTCTTGTATTTTTTTCGCAATTTAAACTTTACGTTCGAAATGGACATGCGTGAAACTGTGATACTTAAGGGCATCTTCAACGGTTGTCTATTTTAGGAACAACTTTATACTAGATTTGCATAAGAAAAACTTGAATAGAACCAGGTAAAATAGACCAAATTCGCGTTCCCCGCACTGGTGTTCAGAAGATTTTTTCGTATTTTTTTTTGCCATGTATTGATTTGATCAAATAATTATACTGCAAGTACTGCCAGTTGCTCTTTCGTTTGACTGAAACTGAGTGTGCGAATGCATGCATTTCATTGAAACAATAATAGAGAATGTGAATTCTTAATTTAGCAGCGGAAAACAAGAGTTGAAACGGAGAGGGTCACGTCCTGGAAGACGTTCCAGCGTCGACCGGATTTCCAATTGGAATCTGGAAATAAATAATTGCTAGCACAATCACCTATTGTGATTGTTATTAGCCCCATTTTCAGAAAACACCTTGAATATGTTAACACTATTTTTGAATTTTAATGCATTGAATATAAACATTTAAAAATCAATATCTCCATGACGGAGCAAATTTTTTTGTATCGATAAGTGTTTCTTATGTATAAAAGTCTGCTTAACACATTAAAGCCATAAAAATTGGAAAAAAATGGGGGCATTTTGAGAAAAACGCAATTTAATATTTCAACCACAAAAACAACAATGTTGGCAACACTGTAAAAAATATAATACATATTAATTTGGCAGCAAATTTAATTAAATTTAAGAAAAGTATTTAACATTGTTTGTAGCTCTTTTATTCATCGAGATATTCAATAAACAATATATTGGCTTTTCAAAAATCTCAAAAAAATGGGGGCAGCCCATGGGCCGAGGGGTTCACCGATTGGTCTAAAACTTTGTTTTTTTGATTAATAGCCTAGAACAAGTATATCAGCCAATTTTGGTTCGAATCGAAGAGGGTCGATGCATTTCTTCGGTCACTTGATATGGAATGACCCATATTGGAAACCAGTGTTGTTGAATCATGAGCATTTTCACGATTTACAGCCGAGAGTTCTCTGCTCGCGAGAGGAGAGCAAACAAATAATGCTGCTGTTCATCATCCCCCTGTCGTTTCGGCAGGAGAGTGAACGTGTGTATTTTTGCCATTGCGCTTATTCTCTTCATTCTATGAAACGAACTATTTTTGATTGGCGATGAACCAACTCGCATGGTGAGTGAGTACCGCTTGAGCAGCTGACGGGTTTGCTCATTGAGTGAATAATGCTGGTTGACATGCGGTAATTCGCTTGCGTCTAGTAGGTAGATATCTGGCGTGCAATCCAGTGATATTGGATTTTTTTGCATCATTTATATCTTGGCGTTAGCTTGTGTCGCTTTGAGATGCATTTCTTGGTGTAATATATAAAGACGAAATTAGTCTGCATCCGGCAATCGAGATTCGCGAGAACGGTTTAATTTTCGAGCTGGCTGATGAAGCACGTGCGTGACAAGACATTCTGTTGCATCTGGCATCCAATACTGTTAAGTACCAGAAACAGAGCGTAATCTGCAGTTCCTTAATTATCGATGTTTACGAGATCTAGATGTGCTGTGTTTTCTAGCGAGTTTTGGGCTGTAGATAATATAAAAAATGTCCAAAGTTTTTGAAAAAGTGATATTCTATGGTATACTTTTATAGGCACTAGATGTTCCTGTAAATCTTTGAAATGATAAAGTGACCAACATACAAAGCACGTGTTTGATACAATTTTAGATTTAATTAATGGCTTAATTTTCTCTAAACCTATCTAGAATTATCTAAATAACGTACACAATTTTGTGAATTTTTTATGTGTGAATCATGTAACACGTCAAATAAGTATATAATTATCAGTCTCCTCTTCTATTTCACTTACATTTAACTTATCTTTTGCATCATATTCATGAGGCGAAGTAGACGATTACTAGAAGCTGGACCACCTTCCGTACAAAGTATATTCGATCGAAACTTCATTTTTTTAATCCTATTGAACATATTCTTTAGGTGTGATGAGTGGCTCACTACGAGAGAGCTAACGATTTTTTTTTATGAGACTACGTCTTACGGCAAGGGTAGGGTGTCAATTAAAAATCCTAAAATAACGAGCGATACGAAATATGGTTACAAATTTAACGCTAATAACTTTATTATTGTTTGATAGATTTTCAAGATGTTTAAATCAATCGGTTGCAAATTTCCCCGCATATCAAGTCAACTATCAAAAATTTTCTTTCTTCAATTGTAAACTATTGAAAGTAACGCAAATTTACTACATGCACAGTATTCCAGTGATTTACATTTCAATGTTGCAATGAAGATTTCAATGTAGCAATGAACGTATGTTGCAGTGAACGATATATAAGGGGTACTCCTTTGCAAATCATCGCATTCGTTCGGTATTTTTTATTGATTTTTGAGATTTTTGCTCTAGACAATAAGAATTTTTCACGACTGCTATTTTATTCTGCTCAAGTATTTACAATTAAATAAAATAGGGTAAATGGAAAATTTATAATCATTCATTTCATATTTCACAGACAAAGAAGACTTATCAACAAGAGTTATCGGAAATTTAATTACTATTATTTGTAGTTTCATTACGTTTCCATTTTTGACATTATTCATACTCATATAAAATTGATTTTGCCTCACTGTTAGCTGTTTTCAATTTTTCCAAGACTATTAGGTTTTAATACATGTCTAATTTTCAATTTCAGTAACAAAGCAGTGGATGTCAGATAAACATTGTACCTACGCTTATTATGTCATTTGTCTATAAACGTGAAAACAAATTCTAATCTAAGTAGATCTCAATCCTATAGAAACTGCAGCAGCGGAAGTCTTTCAATGGGTGGAAGCCCAACAAACATCGGTGTTGAATTAGAGCTTGTTCAAACAAATTTGGAGAAGCTATTCAGCTATTCTAGAAGAAACAGCTGAATAGCTTCTCCAAATTTGCTTGAACAAGCTCTAATTCGACACCGATGTTTGTTGGGAGACCTGCTAAGTTACGAATATATATAGTACTATAGTTTACTGGCTTGCTGTTATTATTATTAAACATCATAACGTCAGTTTATTATGTTCTATTATGATATTAAAGTACGTGATATAATTGCATTTGAATTCAATTAAAATAACTATAGTACCTATGAGACTCTCTTCAAACAGTTCTTGTGATGTAGAAGGAGATGTTCGCTCATCACCATGAGGCACCAAGAGTGAACAACAATGTTTTTGGCTAGAATGAAAGATGTGAAGAGAAAGTGTGGAAAGGTCCGTCAGAGTGCGGCAGGTGGGAAAATTAACAGATGTTTTGAAAATTGAGCGAAAGGGCATGTATCCAATGGTACTGAACATGGACGTCAATCTTTGCCTAACATCCCACTGCGGGGTAGGTTGTAGCAACGGAACAAGTCCGCCACTTCAACAGGCAAAAATTGACGCATGGAAAGACGCTCATGTACCACTGTGGCTTGTATAGTTTATTCTTAGCGATCTATTGTGTGCACTCTGTTTACTGATGCGCACATGGGAGGAACTCTCCCTTTTTTGGGTTTGTTTTGATTCGCACCGACTGACGATCACTAAAGTTTTTTCTCGTCGTCTCCAACGTAGAGACCTCGGAGAGAAACATCGTGAAGCGATGCGATACTGGTCCCCACCAGTATAATTAATGGTTACCACCAGTTCTTGTGACTCAAGGAAACGGAATAGCACTTCGAAATTATAGGTTTCTTTTTATGCTATATAATTTTAGATCATTCATGGATATCCCAAGTTTTGTAAAATAATTTTAAATCATATTTTTTACTCGTATCTACTTTGTCTAAACTTTCAGGTTCACAAATGGAATTGTTATTATTATTCTTATATTCACTCACTATATTATTTATCATTATAATATTCATTCACTTTATTCTATATATTGCTTTATGATATTGACTACCTTACATACATACATACATACAATTCGAGATGGAAAGAGTTTTATTTCTAGGAAATCAGTTTCGAGATACGGTGTTAAAGTATTTATTTATTTATTACCAAATTGTACACGATTTTCATTGCTGCAGAGCTAATTTATAAACCCATTTATTGAAAAAAAAATGCTGCAACAAAATAAGAAATTTAAACTCGATAACGAGTACGGAAATCGTAGAGTAGAGCAGAACTTCAGCATAGGCGCTCATTTTCGGCACATCGGTAGAAATCTTGAAATTTATCAATGTTTTTCATATGAAATATCAAATCATACATTTGGCAAGTTAGTTAGGTACAATATCTACAAAACAATGTCAGTATGAACGTATTCCCTGAATGTTTACATTCTTTCTGACCGAACACAAAACAAATACACTTTTACGCTCCAAACAAAAACACTTTTCATACCAACAGCTGACTGCTGCAGTGGTTTCAATGTGTCGGAAAAAATGTAATGCCGTCATTGCGGTTAAGAAACTGTTTTAGATTTTCAACAATATCTCAGCAGCCAGCGATTTCTTGCGTACCACGAGCAAAGGACCTATCCTTCTTGACCGATTTTGTTCATCAACTTTCCGTTAATAACGCAGTTATTAAAATATTTTCCTTTGAATAAGTTGTTGAAAGCTGCAAGCAGAGTCAGATGTGTTTATTTTGGCGTAGTATACTACAGAGAAAGACGATGAAGAGACGCGACGAATAAGGATAGGCTCTTTTCTCATGCTATGCGAGATTTGAAATCTAACGGTACGATGCAAAGATAAATAAACCAAGAATTTGTTTTTGAAAGTCAAATTCCATCTTTTTAATTAAAGTGCGTGTTGTGCTGAGTATAACTTTCCACTTATACCATTTCTTTAATAGTTCCATAAATATTATGATTCCAGTACTTATGTTTTCATTCTGCTTCATACACTGCGCATCAATGGCAAACGCTGTTTATTTTACTCGCTCACTCATCATAGTCTTCATAACACTAGCCGCTTTCCCAACGTGACGCGTCAGGATTAGCATAGCAACGGAAATCAGTTCCTTGTTCTCTCGTTTTGCCATTGTATCATACAAGCGACGAAATTGAATTTCCGAACCAGACAACTGCTAGCGATTAACGGAGTGAGCAAAAAATGTGTTGTTCAACAAAATAATGCTCAGAATGCGAGTCAAATGTGGCATGAGTTATTACGATTGTGCTCAAGGTCCGAGAGAGATCGAGCTGATTCTTATGAACTTATTCTCTGGTTTTTCCTATTCTCGCGGTGAGTTAAATCACCATATCGTTCAAACCGGCGCGTTCCATCTCGTGCTGCAATGCTGGTATGAAAATGAACACTGTGAGTTGTCTCTCTCGAAAACAGGTATTGAGCGTTCATTGATGTGAGAACACACAACATTGTTGAAAACCAGTTAGATAGATTTGCGTGAGTGACTTTTTCCGGTTCCGAGCTGCAACGAGAATACATACAGATCGAACAGCAAAAACGAACGAAAGCAAAAAACCCAGAGTAGTAGAAGAGAAAGAGACAGACAGAAAAACACTCAAACACTGGATTTCTCCGCGTAAACAGCGCCTCCGCTCCCATGAACCGTTCATGTTTGCCAATATTTCTTTGTACTAATGTATGTTTGAATGGAGCAATAATATTTAAAACACTATACTTAGCTGATTGTTTGATCCCGTATCCAATTGCAGAAATGTGAGCAAATCACAAGGCGTAGGTTTTTTCACATTAGGTAGAACCTTATTTCTTTTTAAGTACTAACACATATATATGGAAAATATGACTGACAAAATCTTTTTCACTGCGATCAGAACAATATATCTCTTTGTGTGTCGTATTTTTATCCATAGAGACTATTCGTTTTAAAACCATCAAGTTCAAAGCTAACGAACACATTCCATCCAAATTTGCTCAGATACAACCGCAAGCTAGCAACACAGGTAACGTTCAATACACTACCACTACAACCACACTAGCTCTTCTTGCGTTGTTGATTCTGCTGACATGACAACCATGACGACGGGAACGGATGAAGAAAATTTTATTCGATGGAGGACACTTTTTTTTCATTTTCACTACCTGGACCCACATTTGAATGAGATTTTCGATGCTCAACACTGGAACCACACTCCGAGGAACACTTTACGACAAAATTGTAGGGTATTACGGGTGAAAACTAACAAAAAGTTGCAAATACCACACGCGCGAACTGGTTTGCAACCACTTGGATCAACAGCGCAGCCTACTCTTCCAGTGCGTCTTCTTCAACCTTTATTAGGGCAAAATGAAAATTCTAAAAGGAAAGCTAAAATTCATACTATACTCTGTCATCATTGGAGAAACGTGGTTGATCAGCACTGGTTCACAAATAAATTGCTTTGGATTTGGTTGTTAGTCAGTGGGAATATCGTTGCCAGACCAATCATACTTAACATTCATGATACACGTGTAGACAAATATAGTCCGTCTAAAAGCGTGCTTCCCACAAGCGATTGACCATCCATCAAGTTGACGTACGGCATCCGTACAGCGATTCGATTCAGTTCCGCATTTTAGTGACTCAAATGTCAATATATTCCGCCGATAGACGACGAGCTATGTCGACAACCTCATGAATTGCGGTTAGCGACAGTCGCTTGTTCCGTTCCCGGAATCCAACGCGCCGAACCTCATGTTCACTTGCACAGTCTGAACGGTGGAAATTCACACTTGCTACTTTGTGATCCACTTCCAAGCCATTCAGAAAGGATAACGTCTAAAAAATATACAAGCTAAGTACATGCATGCATATTCATGGCACCTTCAGAACAATGTAGGTACGATCCTACAGACATCATCGTCGAAGGCATGGCAAACAGCGCACATCTTCCGGTGAGTGGGTTTTTAATCACAACTCTCCTTCCACTGTATTGCAATTAGGACCGAACAGCGATGCACTATCCCATTCTAGCCGGACTGTCTTGCGCGTTCTAGCGGCATGCTGGGGAGCAGCCCATCAGCAACAGGGATGATTAACGGGATTTCATTTCCCGCCAGTCTCATTAGGTTGGTGTTTTCCAGCTTTCCTGACAAGGATGCTGCGTCTGAGCACGGCTCCTGCTGCTGCTGCTGCGAAAGTTGTTGACGTTCTTCCTGCTGCAGCCTGGAGGGCATCAGCCGTGGCGATGTGCACCTGCATGGCTTCACATGAGCATGGAACTACGAGAAAAATATCCCAAAGCTGAGTTGTTGAGGAACTTGACAGGTGGATAAAGTATTCAATTTTGTGTCGGGTGCGGTTCGTTTTCTTCAGAATGTGGGCAAAAGTGGTTTGCCTGGCGGGCGTATATTCAATTATTTTCCGGACCTAGTCCCTAGGATGGAATAGGTTCAGCTTGAATGGAGGCGTATGAGATTGACCAGGGATGAACTATTAGCTGAGGTGGATCGTTGACCTGGAAATGGGTTTTGCTACCTTGGCGGTAGTTTTGTTCGTAAACAACGAGCTTTAATCCCAGTTCGAAGAGAACATTGAATTCGAACGGAAAATTTAAAATCCTAAAACCCCCCTAGGTTGTAAAATTGCAGAAGAAAAGAGCTGTTCGCATTACTTCTGCTACTTTGCGTGGATTGCAGCTAGGAAAAAAAAGAATACGAAGAATAAGTTACTAAACACGATTCATGATGCTGCGGGCTCAAAGATTAAAGAGCAATTTTCTTGGCTTTGAAACGGTTAGTAGGGTGAATCTTTGTTTGGGCTTATCGCCCTGTTTTGGCCTCTCAGTAGAACAAATATTCTCATGATCGAAGCAATGCTGACTGCATTACTGTTATGAAAACTATGAGTACCGTAGTTGGTTTCGCTTCTGAAAAGAAGTGCGAGTTGAAGATAGTAAATCAACATTAAGCTCCACACCCTTAGCGAGAGAGAGAGAGAGAGAGAAAATAGATAGCCGAAGATAAAGAAGATAACAATTCCTCCCACATCCATGCTGATGGAGATTGTCTCGGGGGCGCTTGAGCTGGCGGGGTTTTATGTACGAGATAAGTTTCCACTTTGGCACACGTGACAAGCGAACTGGAATTCGAGCGAAGAATGAACTCGAAAAAGTTGAACGAGCTTGATTCGTAGTGTGGACCGGCACTTGATAAATATTCCATATCGCTTTCATAAAATGCAATGCATATCGCTCAGGTTCTACTGAATAAAATGCTGTAAATTCCTGATTGCATGTGCTGTGGTGAATTGAATTTGCCAGTTATCTTGAAAAGGTGAGACTCAGAGGCAAAGTTCCAGAATGTGCCAGCACGAGACTTAAACCTATGAATGGGCACCTCTGCGTAATATTTTTCTGAAATCCATTGGACTTCTTTTGGTATTTG
The DNA here is from genome assembly GCA_034211315.2 of Aedes japonicus. Lineage (NCBI taxonomy): Eukaryota > Metazoa > Arthropoda > Insecta > Diptera > Culicidae > Aedes > Aedes japonicus. The sequence goes on along the minus strand of JASCZW010008285.1, from coordinate 37,526 downwards.
ATTCTGTGTTGGCACCTGGTCAAGGCACCCAATTTCATCAGATTTTTTGTTTGAAATAATTAAAAATGATGAAATTGTTAGTTCTCTTCGAAAACACTATGACAACCACAATGATCAAAACCGAAATTTTTTGTTAGCATTTTTATTTTATTGGAATCGTTTCTAGCTTTTTCGTTGTAGTAGAAATTCATCTTGGCATTAAGATATAATGATTTCCAACTGATTTAAAGAGTCATCCGTAATTCCTTTCAGACTCAATTAGAACCATTTTTCAAGATTTAAAATCGATATAATTGAGGTGCCCCATACTAACAAACAGCCCTCAGCCGTTAACCTCGACAAGTTCAAAATCAGGTATGTTTGCTTAGGCTCTGTGCACAAATTACGTAACGCATGAAGGGGGAGGGGGGTTAAGTGACCGTTACTTATTGTGACATATGGGGGGGGTTAAAAATCGTTACGTAACAAAATTACCAATTTGAAAAAAAAATTTAAAGTGAATAATCAATTTGCATCAATTAAATTTCCTGTGTGCCAAGCGGAGTAGCATGAAGCAAGTAGAAAAACCTGTTGAGGTGGCGGATTCATCCGTGCCTTTTCCTACCTCGCGATGGGATGTAAAGCAATAGTAACGTCCTTGGTTCGAAGACTACTTTACCCATGCCCTTTTCCTCAATTTTCATAACTTCTATTTTATTTCCTACCTATCGTACACTGACGGGACTTACAACACTTTCTCTTCATATCTTTCATTCTAGCAAACATTACTGTCCACTCTCCTTCTACATCAAGTAGAAAAGGGTTAATTTATACTAGTTGAGCCCTATGTTTAAAAATTCTGGGAAACACGTCAAATGAAAGGTTTCAATCTATATTTTGAAGAGAAACTTTCTAAACTGAGCCAAAACTTTGTTTTTGTATTATTAATGACGTTTGCCATAACTGGTACACTGCACCAATTATCGCCATAGTTTTAAATTTTGGTTCCTTTCATGACCAATCGCATGTGTTTCTCATGGGAGTGGCCATAATAGAAACACATGTATTGCCAAGTGGTGCATCTGAAATTATTAAGAAAAATGGTCTATCTTTTGCTTTCCGACCAAATTCTAAAGCTTTGATAAATGGAGACGTACACTGAAAATTAATTTTCGTAAATTAGCTTCCACTCGTTTCGTAAACATGGATAATGCACATAGAACAAATGTCTCGTAAATTATATGAAACATTCATATTGCTTGTCTTCTAATAAAACACTATCATTACACCTTTTTTGTACAATGCACAAAATTAATTTCGTGAAGAGCAGAATAACTCCTCGTGGTTGCCTTTTTTTTTCAAATATATTTTGAGCCGATAAAGTAGAACTGTCAGTCGTTCATGCAACCACCCAAGAGCCGTTGCTTTTTTATTGGTAACAAATTACTCGTAGCTATTTGTATTGTTTTCGTAGAATGAACAAATGTTCTTTTTGTGTCAACAAATGCTTTGTGCTTTTGACAGTTGCGCGTTTTGCTGTTGATACGAAGGAAGCTTCGTAGAAAATACAGATCAGTTTCGTTGCAATATAAACGAAAATTAATGTTCAGTGTACTATTTAAATGTGATCTACCAAACGAAAGGTATGTTATGACGATTTTCATGAATTGAAAAAAATATTGCATTGCGTGTAGCCTACACGCTATTTTGGGACTACCCAGTGACTGAGTAGATTGCACTCATTTTTGCGAGCAGTATGGAGCTGTCAAAAAATGAGGAAACTGGTTTTTCTCGGATGAGTGGAATCTACCCAGATTTGAGTAAATAATTTTGATAGAAATTTTCATTAGTTCAAAATGGCGCACAACTGGAAACAGTTTATTTTTTTCGCAGTGACCTCAAAAGAATTAACAGATAAGTAAATTAAATGTAGCAGCTGCCTTTCAGCAGCTAGTTGGTAAGTTTTTTCATATTCTTTTTATAATATTTTACGTCAGAATATTTGTTTAATATTTCAGGCATTGAGTGCCGCATTTCGGGCTGCCAGAAGTTCGTTATTGGCCACGGACAAATTTATAAGCACATAAAAGTGACTCTTATTTTGAATACGTTAGACCTGTATTTGAAGAGTTTTCAAGCTTTCGGATAAAGAGTCATCAGCAAGCTGAAGATGTTTGATAGCTATTTTTGTGTTTTGATTTATCTAACAATATCAAAGAGTTCCCGAAAGTGTGTGAATGAAGTTTGAGAGAAACAATTAAAACTGAACAAATTCGTTCACATAATTTTATGTTGAATAAATTCAGAACTGTTTGAGGCATTTTTTTTAAACTCATCAAAATAATACTAATTGAGACACTCACGCACACTACTATACTCCATTTCATCAAAATGATTAAAAATTACCCATTTGACAAATGTCAAAATCTGAGTTAAATTTCGTCCACCGGTTCGTTTATTCAAATCTGAGTAAATATATGTTCACCCATTTCTGGGTAAGTTCATTTTTGGCCAGGCTGAGTGATTTTTGACTTAAAAATGAGTAGCTACAGAATTGCGTGTACATCAAATGAACTTTTTGCTGCGTCTGTTGTTCTATGTTTCTGCCGTCATGAATTACTCGTACATAGCGCGCCCTTATTCATGCACTGCCCGGATCAAAAGGAAAACTCTGAATAACACCCACAAAAAAAAATATAATTTATAATAATTAGATTATAATAATGGAAAAAGGTCAATATTATGCATTGCATAAAATAGTGTTGATTTAAGTGATATGAAAAACACTCTTTTTGAGATACTTTAAATAATTTGAAGTCATTTGAATAAACTTGTTGAACTAATATTTGTAACAGTTTTAACAAATTTTACTAACCTGAATAAATGCAGTACAATTAATACAATGTTTTTCGTAATCTTTATATTAGCTTTAAGATACTGAAATGAAATTAATTGAATGATGTTTGCAATCTTTACTAATTTCAAGTTTATTAGAATTAAACATAAAAACAATAACAATAACAGTTTTTGTGATGATTTTATCACAATTAAGAAATAGGGGGAGGATCGTGAGCGTTACGTAATTATAGGGGAGTCTGGTCACGCGTTATTTATTGTTACATAGGGAGGAGGGGGTCCAAAATCCCGTTTTTTTGCGTTACGTAATTTGTGCACAAAGCCTTATAGACCCAATCACCTATGTCTTTATATTTTGTGTGAAACCTATTTTTCTCCGAACCACTACAAGTGGCTAAGCTGCAAACCATTTCGTTACTGATTAGAAGCGTACTAAGTTTTGTTTCTGCGATAATTTTGACACATTCAAAGCACTGTTACTTTTGAAGTATTGCAGCCTTGAGTGAAATATTTCACTGAAACAGAGCTTAATGTCTGTACTTAATTTGTTTCTTAATGCTTGACGCCAATTGCCGCTTAAAACAAGCTGTATTAGCCTATATTTGGAGGAAATGCGAATACAACAATGTAACAGATGTTGCGTAATAACCTGTGCGTTGTAGCAATACAACCCAAGACTCGCTTATAACCAGCTAAGAGCGTTACGGATCTAGTTCGAGCAGTCTAGCGAAGACAATTCCCTTACTCTGCAGTATAACAGTTTGATACACCACGTGCACGTATTATTTCGTTATTTTCGGACGGGTGTCGGATGACTCTTTTTGAAAACATTTGGTTTTGTAAAGGGCAATTGAGACAATAGCGTTAACTAAACGTTGTCCATAAGTTAACTTCCAACTGGTATTAGCCTGGCTTGAATTTTGGTAATCGCAGCAGCAAGGAACGAATTGAAGAAGCTTAATAGATTGTGGAAGATATTCAATTTAGATAGAATAGAAGAAGCGAACAAGTACATTCGGTGCAACAGGCCGTCTCGTTGTGACCAGGCTCCAAGTTTGACACCGTGCCGGTATGGTACTGGGCGTGTGACTTAAAGGTAAGGAGTCCTGGGACAAAGCGTGGAGTTGCCTAGTTTGGCCCCGCCATCACGGTCGGTCAGTAGCGTCGGCAGGCATCTGACGGACAAATCTGACCGACAAAGTGGCATCCCGGCCAGTAGAATCGTTAGGGCACCTTGCCATTGTGTCGATAACGTGGACGCAGGCACGTTTGGCGCCGACATTTTGTCGAGCACTCTCAGTTGGACTAATCATCTCGACCGTTGCGTAGCGGATTTAGAACTTGCCGCATGTCATCGGCAGTAGGGTTGCTCTCAACTACGCCCACGAAGGCATCGGCAACCACAGCGGTTATCCACCAGCACCTGCCGATCAGTTCGGCAATCGAGCGCGCACGGAACGAGCCTCTCCGGCACCTCCACCACCGAAGCTACAGCCACAAATCAAGTAAAATCTGTATCCACATTAATCCGGACACCTTTAAATCATTGTAACTTTTGAAATATTGCACATAGGAATGAAAAATTTCACTGTGGTATAGCTGAGAGTCTATGATGAAAAAGACTATGATTGATGTTTACATTTCATGTTTTGTATTCAAGATGGCGACGAAAGAAAAACAAGTGGGCGAGCGAATTTTGTACGGGCGTACGGCATATCCTGACTTGTCAATACGGGACCTTGCAAAAACATTAGATTTGCCTAAATCCACTGTTCACGATGTGCTCAAATCATTTTCGGAACGTTTTGACGGTGGAGAGGAAACCGAGAAGTGACAAAAACATTGGACGCGCTGATCCTGTCATGGACCGAAAGGTGAAAAGGATATTAACGAAAAACCCAAATCTCTCCATTCGAACGGTGGCTTGTAAAATAGGGATGTTGCCTGGTTTTGTCCAAAAATCAAAACAACGTTTGGGAATAAGGTCGTATAAAGTAAAAACAGTTCCAAATCGCAACGAAAAACAGAACTTGGCAGCAAAATCACGGGCTTGACGTTTGTACTGCGATTATTTGACGAAGTTTTCATGCGTTGTTATGAACGATGAAAATTATGTCCTCGAGGATTTTAAGCAGCTTGTAGGGCTGGATTTTTATTCTGCTATGGCCAGAAATGCTACAGCTGAGCATTTCAGAACGAAGAAGACATCGAAATTTCCCAAAAAATACCTTGTGTGGCAAGCAATTTGCAAGAGTAAATCTTTCGTCACTACAGGCACAATCAACGAGGAGATCTATCAGAAAGAGTGTTTGCAGAAGCGATTGCTACCCTTCATCAAAAGTCACAAAGAAAAACCTTTGATCTGGCCTGATTTGACATCATGCCACTATGCTTATTCTGTGATGGAGTGGTACCAAGCAAATCAAGTGAACATTGTACCGAAAACCTCAAACCCGCCAAATTGCCCAGAGCTACGACCAATCGAGAGATATTGGGCTCTGATGAAGCGGAAGCTTTCTGGAAAGAAGCAAGGAATCAAAGACATCAAACACTTGGACAAAGACGGATTCTACGATTTCTGAAGAGTCTGTACAAACCCTAATGGACGGTGGATGATGGAAAATAACCTGTTCCCACGCTGGGGGACGTAAATAATGCTATCAAACACCTCTAGAATAACAAGGTGGTTGCCAAGGATGTTATCGGAGCTGATCTCATCATGATGGGTTGGAGAAGCTTTCTATCTGTCTGCAACGGCTGATTGTCCGATTCTGGAACGCCAAATAGCTACCGAAGGAGTGTAAGCAAGTTGTTAAATGCCTATCTACAAGGGGGACAAGCCTGAATGTGAGAGAAATCAGGCGATCACAATCCTAAATACCATCCAAAGAGCCGGGTTCAACTTTATCGTCATCTATGATTCATGTCGCCGACAAAAGCATCGTAAAGCAGCATTTAGTAAGATGGACCTCTCTGATAAACCATTGGTTGAGCAATCTAGTTCGTAGTGATCAGAGATGTTTTATTTTTCTTTAGCAGCCATGTCGTAGTACATTTATGTAAAGGCAATGAAGTTGAGTGTGATACTGGCGGAATTTAATCGCAATTCGGATAGGATTTTTCAATTGTATTTGTAACTTGGAATAAATGGTTCATTGCCAATGAAAATCCACATGAATTAAACACTTCGTCTAAACGTATAAAGGACGATGAAGGACCGTTTAGCTAAATATTAGCATACATAACATGGAACCAAATGTTCTTTTATGTATTATTGTAACTTAGAGTGTCGGAAATAAGCGAAGTAAATAAGTTGATGTTAGTTTATTTTTCAGAATAAAATAAAACTAAAAAGTTTATAATGTTTTCGAAGAAGCAAAAGTTAAACAAATGAAAGATATCATATGGTCGTGTAAATTGTTGGCCGCATTGTTGAGGCAAAGATTCAGCAAATTTGCCAATTATTTCTTTCGGAATTTCACTCACAGCTTCGGAGAGAGCTTGGAACAACGCAGTTGTTTTTTGTAAAATATACCTATTCTTACTCGTCGGTTCACTATTTCCAACAGGTTTTCTATTGGGCTTAAATCCGGCGAATGAGATTACCACTGTAGCAGATCAATTTTATGATCACACTTTTTCACGTATGCTTGGGAGTTGATAGCTCCAAATAAGCGGCATTTCCTTTTCGTCATGAGGCAACATTACTTTTTTCCTAATCTCTCGATACATAACACCATTCATTATCCCATCAATGCGATGAAGAGACCATAAAGCTTTTCTCGCCATGTTTAATGGTCTTCTTTTAAGGGGTGATATATAGTTAGAACGAGAAAAAAAACTCATTTTTGAAAAAAAAATTTCAAGGGGAAGTTTTTGCTCAAACCCATTGATACTTTTTTACAATTATAAAAGTATTCATGTTGTATACAAAAATATTTTTTTCAATTTTTTTTCAACAAAATGACGGCCATTAGAGTGCGTTGGAAAAGTCGTTGTATGTTGCTAGTGCCGGCTCTCCTGGTCGCAGTTTTGATCTGAAACCTGCTAAACCAAAAATAATTACATTAGTTACATATACAGTTAGTAGATGAATTGAAAAAAAAGTAAACAAAACCGGCGTAACCTTTTTGAAAAAAATCACATTTTTCCGTCATTTTATCTCAATTTTTAAAATTTCAGAATAAAATATTACAATCATATTTAATTCATAGAAAAGGTAATACTTATAATAAAGAAATCCTATAAATTTCAGCCTAATAAAAATAATTAGTTTTTTGAGTTATTACCGGCATAACTTCGAAAATGCTGTTTTAAAAAAAACGCGTTGAAAATAGGTCTTCTCTGTCAAGCGTCTCTTTATACATGCTGCCCGCGAAAAAAGCGTCTTCGAAAAACGATATAAAGAAACACTTGCAGTTCGGATTTCGAAAAAAGGGTTTCAGGAGCGTATTCTACGGAAATTTACTAACTTTTGATGCAAAAAAATTGAAAACTTTATATCCCCAAAAACTTTGGATCCTTCGATTAAATTACTAAGCGGTTGTCTTATTTGTTTGATTCCGTCGGTATCATACAGATTGAATTAGATTCTTCACTGAACAATACCGTTTTCCATTTTGAAACATTCCAGCTCAAAAAGTCCTTCCAAACTGAAGTCTAACCTTTCTTTGCTTGTTGTTGATAAAGCCTGTCCACGTTAAATTTCGGACACCAAAATAAAAGCAGCTGAAAATTTTACAAATATTTCAACAAAACCGATTGTTTAATTTACAATAATAGAGTTATATCTACATTGAAACAGTTTATTCAGATGTTAATCCTTATTTCTGTTAAATTCTCGAACTATCTGTGGTCCACCCGTCATCAGGTTCCATACGGTATTCTCAGACACGCCCGCCGTGACGGTTCTGCTTCTTCTCTTGAAATCATCGGTGCTATTTGCTTTCTTCTTAGTTTCGAAACGTTTCCGCTTAACTAGAGCCCAAGTACTTCTCTATTGGTTGGTGAATAGAGGCCAAATCAGGCCAAAACAGAGCTGGAGAGACGTGGCTTCTGATATACGGTAGCAACCGCTTTTGCGAGATTTTTTTCTCGTGCACATTCTGTATTCATCGTGCCGGTAGAGACAAAACTTTTAGATTTTCGACCACAACTACAAATGGTCAGCCAAATCAAATACTTTTTCAGGAATTTGGAAACCTTCTTTATCTGGAAAGGCTTGGCAACAGCTGCCTTTGCATTGCGGTATCAACAACCAGACCAGGAAGCTATTCAAAGTCTTCGAGTACGTATGTTTCGACGTCCATTATGATACAAGAAAAGTTTTGCAAAAAATTGGTGTAAAACTCCTTAGCACGACTTTTTGCAGTGAAATTTTGTCATCACGGTTGGGCACCTTTTTCACTTTGTACGCCTTCAGTCCTTGCCTCTGCTTCCCTTTTTGTACGTATGATTTGGCTTCCCAACTTTGCGAGTCACATTTCGCACAGAAAGATTGGCATTTTTCACAATAATGGCTACCACCTTCTTGTCCATTTGTCGGGAGTATACTTTTCAATTTGTTGCGCTTCCAAACTTCCGATCCACAAACAAGCGCTGGTCAAGTGATTTGCAAACACAAAACACGGCACTTTTTAGTTATTTTAGTTTCTTGTCAAGATAGCTTGCTGAAATAATTCAAAATCTACACTGAAAGAAAAAATAAACCTGTCGAGCTTAGTGACGGTCGACACAACTGGCCCCATTACATAGATACAATTGGCCCCATTACATAGAACTGAAATGCAAAATCATTTTCGGAGCTGAATTATCAAACATAAAAATAAGTGTGAGATTAAATGTAAGGGCTGAGAGTTCTGCTAAGAACATAAGATATACAGTTGTAACAGTTACTTTATCCGATGAACAATGTTAAGATATATATATTTAAACATATTCAATGGAGGGCATTCATTGAAAGACCAACAGACATTATGAGATAATCTTAGGATGTTCATGCCGAGCAAACTAACTTAACTTTGTACAGCCCTTAAAGCTACTGTTACTATTGTAGACCTAATGTTTTAAAAACTAAAACTAACAAGATTATCCGATGATGTCTGTAGACATTTCAGAATATTAATTGAATATGCTTAAATAGTTATCGTAGTTTTGTATAGCCCAAGATGCTTCGGTTACTACTGTATATCTACCGTTCAAAACTTAAGTCAGTTTTTATGATCTTGAACATCTCAAAATAATCTGGTGACCTTCACCAAACGTGTTTGAATGCATATCATCACCTTTTGAAGGCTAACGACTTTAGATCCTAACTTCTGAACTCAAGGGCAGTTTTGGTGAACTTAAACTTCTAAAGATATTTCATTATATCTGTTTACCTTCCAGAAGACTCACTTAAGTTGCTCAAATACATATTGTTACTTTGTTCGGTCCAGAAAGCTACAGTTACAGCTGTAGATTTTCAGTTTTGAATTCCATGATAGTTTGGATAACCTAGAAGATTATCTCATAATGTCTGTTGGTCTTCCAAGATATTCAATGAACATATTTCAATACACAGCATCGCTTTACATGGCCAGCTTCGGTGGTGTAGTTTTAAGCGTGACTGCTACTGGCATCCCAGTGGGTCTGGGTTCAATCCCAGTCGACGTCGGTGGTTTTTCTGAGGCGAAAATATCTGGTCACGTCTTCCTTTGGACGGGAAGTAAAGCCGTTGGTCCCGGCTCTTAGTTATGAGTCGTTAGGTATGGTCCAGGTGGTGGAGTCGTCTCCAAAATAGGCCGTCAGGAAATAGGCCGACGGAAAAAATAGCTTTGCAAAGCCCAGAAAGCCTGTAGGTCCTATAATCTGATCTCAACGAAATTTTGGATGACATGTCATATTGCTTTAGAATATTTGTTGAGCTTTAAGAATATAAATTGAATATGTTTGAATATTTATTGTAACTTTGTATTGCCTAAAATACAGTTAGAGGGCGAACACGAAATCATTGCGACACATTCAACAGGGCATAACTTTTTACCATTGGGTAAAAATCAACCAAATTTTGACACACTTTCTCATTGATGTGTATTGTTTACATGCTGTCAAACTCGAACTCGTGTTTTATATTCAACGAAAATGGAGGTGAACCAACGCGAGTCGAGAGAACAAATTCTTTTCCAAACACAGCTGGAATTTCCTGACCTGTCGCACCGGCAGTTGGGAAAAATGTTGAACATTCACCATTCAACCGTCTCCAGAGTGTTGAAGCGGTTCAGAGCAGTTGACGTTGGACCACGGCAAAGGAGCTGGAAGAAAACCGGGACCGGAGAACAAAAAGACGGAGGGAAAGGTGAAGCGGATGATTAAAGCAAATCCCAACGTCTCAAGCCAGCTGATATGGCTAAAAGATCGGCATGTCGCAGAGCTACGTCCAGAATGCAAAGAAGAGAGCTGGACTACATACATACAAGGTACAGAACTTCCCAAACCTGATGAGCGGCAACAATCGACGGCTAAAACTCGGGCACGGAAGCTCTACGAGAAGATGCTCACAAAATGTGGCTGCTGTGTGATGGACGACGAAACGTATATAAAATCCGATTTCAGCAAATTCCGGGGTTGGAGTTTTTCACCGGCAAGAGCAAAGTTCTATGTGGACGACTAATTTAAGAAGAAGAAAATGTCGAAGTTCGCCTCCAAATATCTCATTTGGCAGGCCATCTGCTCTTGCGGACTGAGGAGTGAGCCTTTCGTGACAAAGGGCACAGTAAATGGCAGAGATCTACAAATCTGAGTGCCTCGAGAAGCGCCTTTTGCCGTTCTTGCAGCAGCACGACGAAGCTCCGCTATTTTGGCCAGATTTGGCATCATGCCACTATTCTAAAAGTGTCCTGGAGTGGTATGAGGCCAATTCTGTCCATTTTGTTCCAAAGGACATGAATCCGCCAAACTGTCCGGAGCTGCGCCCGGTGGAGCAGTACTGGGCAATGATGAAGCGGGAACTTCGGAAAAGCAAGAAGGCAGTCAAAGACGATAAGGACATGTTAAGAAAATGGAAAAAAAAACTGAGAAACTGGTACCGGATGACACTGTAAAGACATTGATGGAGGGCATCAAGCTAAAGTGCGTTCAATTTTACACTCAAGGCTCCATCGATTAACTTTTCTTTTGATTTTTGAAGTAATTTTTTTATAAAACTACCTAAAGGGTATAAAACTACCCTAAAATTTTGGTTTGATTCTAAACATTATAAGAAAATTGGCATGACATTTTCGGTGTCGTAATAATTTCGTGTTCGCCCTTTAGAACTGTAAATCATAAGTTCTGAACGCCTAGGACAGTTTGGATGACCTAGAGGATCAGAAAGTTTTAAAATATTGACTGTTGGCCTTCCAAAAGAGTCATTGAATATGTTTGAATATAGTCATCTTATATAGGCCCAAAAAGTTCCTGTCAAAACTGTCGATCATACGTTCTGAACTCAAGGACGTTTTGGATGACTCCGATCATCCCAGTTTATCTCGTAACATTTGTTTCCGTTCTAAGATATTCACTGACTATCGTTGAATACGTGAAGATACTTGCCATAGCCCAAATAGCTATAGTTACTACTGAAAACCTTAAGTTTTGAACTCAAGGACAGTTTTAATGACCTAGAACATCACAAATTTATCAAATGATGACAGTTGACCTACAAAAAGGTTCATTCAATAAGTTTGAACACATATCATAATCTCATATAGCCCTAAAAGCTACTGTTATAACTGTAGATCTGAAGTTCTGAACTTAAGTGCATTTTGGACAATCTAGAACATCCCAAAAAGATACACAAATATTTAACGTTTACCACCAAAAATTTTATAAAACATGTGCATATGTAGCATATTCTACTTATATACTATTGGTAAGGCATTTATTTTTTCTTCCTGAACTGCTTCATGTTCAGGATGTTCTTTGTTGTCAAAATGGCCGTTACCTTTTTTTTTTTATTTCCTAGATAGAAAAATTGATTTAGACCAAATTTGCCGAAGACAGTGTACACTTTTATTCAGTCTGCTATTTTATACAGTCCTTTTCCTTTTGGAGTCATATGCGATCCGTTTGGCCTGAAGGGGCTAAAATACTTTTTAAGGTAAGGCTTAATATTTATGATTTTTCCAATAGTATGTGACCCGAAATCAACATTGAAATTGACGCGTAGAAATATTTCCGATCGATCGGCGCAGACAATTTGAAAATTGGTTGAGAAATAACTGAGATATTGCCGCTCAAAACCTGACCACTTTTCGTGATGGTCGCAATTCGATTTTTTTTTTAATTGTACCCCAATACAGAAAATAAAAACGTAGTCCTTGGTCAAAAATGCTTGGCAAACTTCAATTTACTATCAAAGATATTCCCAAAATCTGTAACTTGTACTTATACCTTTCATTCTGTTCTCATATAGTCAAACTGGCATTGCTCCTGGAGCACACCAATCTGCAAGAGAAGCGGAATTCAATTCTTACGACCAAATGAAATATCTAAATTGATCAGATCCAAAATATCCGCTCACGGTCCCCGGAGACGGAGAACTCGTAAAATCATCGACAAATAAATAAAAAATAAAGGACATAAACATCTTCATCCGTCAGCAGAAAACGAAATTTCAATTTTATTGGAAACATGCAAATCACTGCTCTCAATACACTTCCGAACTTCATAAACTGCATACTCCAAGAACTCGGTCCTGTGCAATCAATTGTCAAATCCAGCCCGGAAGTTGATCACAAAAAATAACTTTTTCTCCTCCTTTCTCGGAGACAAAATTCAAGCTTTTATCGCTTCCATCATCGTCTTCACAATGCGGCCATCGTCCGCCGTCCCTTTTCCGAGAAAATCACAAAACAACACGGAACAGAAATATCCCTTCGCATGAGAGTGCACTCGAACGTCTTTTTCCTCTTCTTTTTTTTCCTGCACTCACAAACTGATGAGATGCCGCCTGTGAAGATGAAGAGATGACACTTGTATTCCTCCATTCTCGGGAAAAAAAAAGGACAATCGATGGAGGCATCCCATCACCAAAGCTGAAATGGCGCACAAAATCCGCTTTCCATTTTCCAACACGAGTGCGCCCGATTACGGCTGGCAAGATGTTGACAAGTTGGGTTGCGGAAGTTGTTTGCTCATAAGTTGAGCTGCAGCGGTAGAAAAACAGCATCGTCAAATCTGTTTGTGCATGCATCACTTATGCGAGAGAAAATTGCAATCCGGGAAACGTTTTGTTGTCGTTACATCGCAACCGGGATTGCAGGTTGGCTGCATTCCAAGGAAAAAAAAATCATTTCGAAAGGGTGTGGAAAAGTTGTTTCAAGTCACTAATTGCCAATTTATGCTTCCAGGGTTCATTCGGGAAAGTTGTCTTCAATGTTGTTCTCTAGACTGGGTTTTCATTGGCGTGAATATATAGCTCACTTCGTTTTTCGATTTGGATCTCTCTGCGGTTCTGCTTCAAATTGGAACACGGAAAGTTTTCAAAAGCCTACAGTTTAACATCAGCACAGTTGAATACCACTCGAGGCAACTGCCGCCGGTGGTGTGAGTTGACACACTTCCAAAAAGATCTTCGCTTACTGGGATTAAAATCCACTACATCATTGCGGCCTGTAAAAAGAACCCTCAAAATTGGATAAAGCTGTGCGGAACAGACCGAAAGTGCCACACTGTTGTAGCGCAAATGTCATTGTAAACAAGGGGCCGCCATGTGCTGGTGTAAATGGGCGACAAAAAGTACATAATTTATGGTCCCTATAGCAACACAACGCGGTGAGTGCTTGATGCTGTAGCAGTCCTCGGAGATTTAATGGCCCGACCCGACACGGACACGGATTGCGGCGGATGGAGTGACTTAATTGATCTCCGGATTTGGTTTTCGCAGCACAGTGAAATTCGGACGGCAAATGGATCATTTCTTGAGTAAAGAAGTTTCCAGACTAATTGTCATTAGATAATTACTCTGTGTAATGAAAATTCTCTTTTGAAACAACAATACAATGCATAGAATCAGAGTGCGTTGCTCATTTTCCAGCAGCGCTCTTAGTGGGCAGTTTTGGAATGTTTCCACAGCAGTTTCTTCTGGAACAGTTTCCTGTTGTTTTTTTTTTTTATTTTTGAAACGTGATGTAACGATTGGCGTAGATTTAAAAATGATATATTTGATAACAGTACAAAGAGAAAACTGATGTTGGACACCCCCATCAAAAATCCAACGTCGGCTGGTTAAAAAATCACGAAATCATTGGATACGGCTAAATCTTCCGGGCGCAACATTCGAAGAGGCTCAAAAAGCATTTTTGAAAATTCTAAAGGCAGTTTTTTGCAACGCATCATTTAAAATAATTCATTTTTAAATTCTACAAGAAAAGACGTGAACTTTTTGCAATCTAGAATAATGCCTTGTGAAAAACTGCTTATCGGAAATGAATAAAAGTAAATTGAACTGACACATTTCATTGCGTTAGAAGGTATTGAGAACAACAATGGCTAACCCAGGACTCTCGTATTATTATATACACTACTAATCATTAGTACGGACTCGCTTGGAAAAGTATTGCGACGCTCAGTCAGTGATGTCCATATCCTCCATATGTTGTAAAGAGAGATTTTAATTTTTCCACACACTCTTCCTACCTCACCGAGAGCTCTTCTCTCTTGTTTATATTCACCACCGTGTTTGTATACGGGTATCGCATGTGAGTGGAAATAAAGATTTTTACTCACACAAAACTCGATCGCTCTAGAGTGAGAAGAAGAACTCTCAAATTCATAGAAGCGAATGCAGATAAATTCCCTGACGCGTGCGCCCTAGTGAGCTTACTGGCGTGGGCTCTTCTGCTCATATACAGAGGCGATTGCAAATTCGCTTTGATGCTACATAAAAAAGCAAGAAAGAAAAATGTTTCTTCACGCTTCCTTTTTTCGGACATTTCCACAACTCCGACAACGCTTTCACTATCAACCGCACAAGCAAATCACTGAAAGGGCACTGGCCCGTCCTCGCACACGTGTACACGGCCAGAAATTGAACTCAATTTGAGAGGCCACTTTACTGAGTCGCATGGAAACTGCGACTCAGTTTCGTAAAAAGTAGAGTCACTGAGTAACTCCACTTTATACAAAACTGAGTCGCACTTCCCATGAGACTGAGTAAAGTAGTCTTTCAAATTGAGTTCAAATTCTGGCCATGTACGGGGCAGCGATCGGGAAGCTCTTGGGCGAAGACAGATGAGAGCACGTGAAATCATTTAAAAGAGACAGTGATTCACTCACTCCAAGCCATCCCATCAGAGGCGCACACATTCACTCTGTTTACACGGCCAGCCTTTTTAATTCAGTTTTGAGTCGTTTTGACTCACTTTCATCATCAGTGGAGTCACTCAAATTTGAGTAAATGGAACTGGGATTGACATCACGACATATCAAAAACTTCGACTCAAATCAGATGGACGTTTTTGATTTGTCGACTTGTCAATCCGAGTAACATTTACTCAAATTTAAGTGACTCCACTAATGACGATAGTGAGCCAAAACCGACTCAAACCTGAATTGAAATGGCTGGCTGTGTATTTACCACCGAATAAAAGAGCACTTTGCTGTACCTGAGGTTAGCTATAGTTGTATCCTCTGTGAAGGTACAAATTTTACGCGCCGGCGTAACATTAGTGCAAAATGCCATCTCTGCACTCAGTTGAATTAAGCATCACCTCCCAAAAAGTTTAGCATCCCCTAAATACAGATACATTCATGGTACTATACCTTGGATTATTGATTAGCTGCAAAACTGCAGTCTTGAGCAAAGTTGTTCAGAAGGTAAAGGGCATCCGGAAGGTGGACCGTTTTGTTTGGAATTCCAGCGCTACGTGGCACTTGTAAGCAAGTAAAATTGAGCATTTTCAATTTGTTCTACCTCGTTATTCTGATAAGATAGAAAGTTCAAGTTGTCGGCAAAGTTGTTCAGAGGGAACAGAATTGTTCAACGTGATTTGGATGGTGGAGAAGATGAATAGCAAAAAAGTGGTTTGACTTAATGTTTTTTCTATCAGAAGTTGTTTTCAAACATCAAAAGAAAATATCAAGCTCAAAGGTAAGACATTTTATATAGCAAAATGTGCCGCAGGAGAATTTAAAGTTTGTAGGAATCATTTAATTAAATTTTCAATTCCTCGAAATACCACCCGTAGGTTCTAATAACAGCCATATAAATTCTCGGCAATCATTCAATGAGTTTTCGCAACGCATCGTCTGAGATTTCCTTCCAAGCTGTTTGTAGGCACACCCACAAGTTAAAGTGGTTCTCATGTTCCGGTCCAGCTTATCTCATCGCAGATCGATTGGATTAAGATCCTTTGATTGCACCGGTCAAACCATGTCAGATAATGTTCTGTTTTGATCCAAGTCTTGAACGAACCATCTCTAAAATATGAAGTGAGTCAGCCTTGAATAACTTGAAAATGAAGGAAATCAGTCTTGAACCACTAAAATATGAAGTGAACCATACTGTTCTGAATCACTTAAATTTGATGTTAGTCAATCATTTCCATCCCACTGCGGGGTAGGTTGTAGCAACGGAACAAGTCCGCCACTTCAACAGGCAAAAATTGACGCATGGAAAAACGCTCATGTTAGGCAAAGATTGACGTCCATGGTTCGAGTACCATTGGATACATGCCCTTTTGCTCATTTTTCAAAACATCTGTTAGATTTCCTATCTGCCGCACTCTGACGGAACTTTCAACACTTTCTCTTCACATCTTTCATTCTAGCCAAAAACATTATTGTTCACTCTTGGTGCCTCATGGTGATGAGCGAACATCTCCTTCTACATCAGGTGTTCGTGGTTTGTTTGTTTTCGAATTCAAACGAATGAACTTCCCTCAAATAAACAAACCACGGACACCTGTCAAAAGAAGTTCATCCGATTCATTTTGCGAGGTTATGTAAGGTTGGTGTAAAACTCAATACGAAGTTTTTTTCTGCGAGTAGCCTATCGTTCATTCTAAACCACACACTGCCAAAAAGTCAAGTAATCTCTGGTGCCTTGAGACCAACACATGCAAGCTAGAGATGCGCAATTCGCTCCTGAGCTGTTCCACTGAATCGATTAATTTCAGTTAGGAAATCACATCCAGCTCTTTAAAAAAGAACCGCAGTTCACCAGCTCAACCGTTCTCATTGCTTTCACTGTCACTGTACGCTTTTCTTTCCTGTGAGCTGGGAGCTGAACAATTCATCGGCTCTGTCAATTCAAAATGCAGAAGAGAACTGTGTAAAGTGAACTGATTCCCTTTTGTTTTCTTTTTTACCATAAATCAACGAACCAGCTGTCACTTTGCAAGGCACAATCTCACGCAATTGATATTTTCCATTTAATTCCAATTTTCGACTACCCAGTCGAGTTATTTGTACACGACACTGGAAAAGTCTGCATATTGAAGACGAAATACGTGTATCTGTCAAGATAAGCAATAAAGGTAGTTGGAATTAAATGGAAAATACAAATTTTTCTTCTCATTTCTAGTAACAGGTATTCCATTAAACAGCTTACAATTTCTAAGATTTAGACGAATCTAGTTCTACTCTGTTGGTGCTAATATTTACACAAAAGGATCTAAAAACCCTTTTTATTTTCGAATTCCTTATTCCTTATTCAATCTAAAAACGTAGTCGATTCCTTTTGTTAATTTTTAACTGACAGGTCAAATCTCATTGTGTGGTGAATCAACCATCTCGATTTAAGTTGGTTAGTTGAATAACTAAGTCTTGTAATCTTGTACTTCGCGTGATCAGATCACATATTCAAATCGATTAGATTAAAACCAAGTTGTAAAATATTTTCTTTGCTAAAGCTTAATCACACCCATTCGTTGAGTCCAATAATAACCTAATATGGTCAATTTCACACATGTGCGTACCTTGACGTCAAAAAATCAAAAGTGCTGATCGGTTCAGATCGGCTCTTTAAAATGAGCTGAATTGCACAAGGCCACTTGCATTAGCCTTCGAGTCATAATAATCAGTCAAAAAAGGCGGGAAAATCAATCCATTCAAACTCACCTCTTTTCAAGTTGCGTCTGTTTCTGTTTCAGGACACTAAATTTCACATGAAACCCATGATTACGTTGATTGACGTAAATCAAAATTGAATAAGGTGTAAAAACTATTAATTTCTAAGTGTGAAGTAAGGATCCAAACCTGACACTGATGCAGAACCTAGTGGCCAAAATCCACACTCGGAAGTTATACATACATACTCTTGAAAATAGTGGATTTTACGTACCAAGCAGCATACAAAACATCTTTTAAAATTGATTTATATTTATTTGTTTTATAAATGTATTATAAACGTATTGCAAAACATGTCAAGTTCAGAGTGGTTTGGATCTCTCGTATTCGATAGATCTCTCTCACTAACGATCGAGCTAAAAATACTTTTTTTCACTGCTGCATACATTTACAAAACATGAAGAGGACAATGAGTAGTTCTAAATACTGTTGAAATTACATTACACCAACCATGTTTTGCAAAACGTGTTCTTTTTTTTCATAACGATGAATTTGTTGTACAAGATTGTGGTTTCACTAACAACGAGAAGCAAATCATAGACACTCAGAGATGACTTTTCAGCAATCGGAGTTGGCATAGCAAAGTAGCTACAAAGCTATCGCGCCAAGCACTAGTGTTCAAATCTCACGGTTTGCGATGTTATATTTTTGTATAAGGATATTTTTTTCCATTTATGTTTTATAAGGTTTAACTTTTTTTCCTTTTTTGCTCTTTTTCGTCATATTCAAGTTTGAAATAGAATATTTTACACTTATATTGATAACCTGTTTTTGTCATTTGATAGTACTTTCAACTTGTTTAATACTTAGCTTTCCGCCACTTCTCGAGCTGATGCTGAAGGATAACGCTTGAAACAGTATGATCGAAAGACCACTGGCGGTGTATAGCTTTGTGCACAATCCGTTTTCTTTCAAACTTCCGTGTGAAAAATTAAAAAAAAAAAATGACAACATCTATTTAATTTGGATGTAAACAACAGGAGCTAAAATCTGACTGAATACTACAGGATTTTTTTAAAA
Source organism: Aedes japonicus (assembly GCA_034211315.2). Lineage (NCBI taxonomy): Eukaryota > Metazoa > Arthropoda > Insecta > Diptera > Culicidae > Aedes > Aedes japonicus. Next base: position 18,581 of record JASCZW010008285.1, on the reverse strand, counting down.
TGACTGTAAATCATTAGTGTGTTTCTAATTATCGGAACAGTCTATAGCAAATTCTAATTGTTCAAAAACTGCAAACATTCAAATTTATGATAAAAATCAGCTTGATTTTAATGTTAGTTTGAATTCAACTTGTCCGTACTATTCTTAAACCTTAAAACTAAAGGACTTAAAGGAACTTAAAGGACAAAAAGTTGTCGAAAAGTTGTGAATTGAAGAGCAAAGTCTTCATAACTACTGGTACGATAAATCAGCAAGTGTACGTTGTAAAGTGCGGGTCCTCCCTTAGCTCAGTCAGTAAAAGCGCAGCTACAAAGCAACACCATGCTGGAGATGGCTGGGTTCGATTCCCGGTCTGGTCTAGGAATTTTTCGTTAAGGAAAATTTCTCGACTCCCTGGGCATATAGCGTATGATTGTACTTGCCACACAATCATACTAATGCAAAAATGGTACCTGGCATCGAAAGCTCTCAATTAATAACTGTGGAAGTGCATCTAGAACACTAAGTTGAGAGCAAGCAATAAGCTAATTGTGAAAGCAATAAGCTTGAAATGCTAAAGAAGAAGAAGAAGACGTTGTAAAGTGCCTAAAGAAACGGCTACTAACGGGATATACAGTATTGGACAAAACATATGCAACCAACCAAGTACATCAATGAAATGGTTCGGAAAATATTTTTTGTAAAAACCTTATTCTGCAAAAAATGCATGTAGATTATCAAACAACATAGTTCAGGTTTATTGTGTGTAAAATATACGGAAATAATACACAAATATGTATGAAATCATCAGATAATCAAAACAAACCAGTTTTCTTCTGGACAAAACCATTGCAACTTCACATACTGGTCACCAGCTTCTTCTTCGATTGATTCTTCGGTTAACGATCTCCCACAGGTTCTCAATCGGGTTAAGATCAGGAGACTGTGTTGGCCAGTCCAATACCGAGATGTTGTTATCGTTAAACCACTGTTTAACCACTTTGGCGGTATGTTTGGGGTCATTGTCCTGTTGGAATATCCATTTTATTAGCATATTCCATTCAGCATATGGTAGCATCACGTCCTTGAGGATGTTATTGTACATGAACCGATCCATAATTCCATCAATTCGGTAAATCGGACCCAAACCATTCGCAGAAAAGCATCCCCATACCATTACATTGCCTCCGCCATGCTTTACAGTCTTTTGACAGTATCGCGAATCCAACCGTTTTCCAACTGGTTGACGTACGCGGCTCATTCCATCACTTCCGATGATGTTAAACTTTGACTCATCGCTGAACAGTACGGAACGCCATTTCTGAATGCTCCAGGTTACATGAGACTGAGCAAACAGGAGCCGTTTCTTCTGGTTCTTCAGCGAAATCAAAGGCTTCTTCGCAGGACGACGGGAAAATAGTCCGGATGCAACGGCACGTCGTCTGTCCGGTCCGACACGTGTAGCTCCAATTCTGTCTGAATCTTGAAAGTTGACTTGAAAGGATCTTTCATGATGCATCTGGCAATCATCGAGTCGTCTCTGGAAGTCGTGGACCGTGGTCTTCCACCGTGGTCATCCGCGACAAAATTTCCTGTAGAGCGAAATTTTGCACACAGTCTCGATATGGTCGATTTATTTAAGCGGTATTTGTCACAAATAGAAATTTTTGTGACATTCCGCCCACGTAATCATCGATTATTTTCTTTCTAAGTTCCAATCCGAAGCTGTCCCGAGCCATTTTTGCACTTGATGTTACGAATATGAAGATGATTTAAGTTTTTGAAGTTCTTTATGTATTTTGCACAAAACCTACCTTGGTGTTGCCGACTAACGTTGTAAACACAAGTTTTGCAATGAACCGAAACTTTTGCCGCGTGTTTATCAACGCCCTGATAGTAAAGATCAAGATAAATCGCAAGGTTGCGTTTGTTTTCTCCAACTCAAAATGGCACTTGTAAACAAAGCTCTGGCTGCGTACTGTCGATGAACAACTGGTTAACCGTTCAATTATCTTGCCTTATACTAGACTCCTAAGCCGTCATTTTTAGTATGTTTCTTCGTTTCCATTGTGAATTTTTGAAGTTTATCAAGTCATTTTATCAATGTGCGAAATCAGTTTCATATGTTTTGTCCAATACTGTAACTGAAAAATTAGAATAATTTTAACTTTCTCATACCATACCAAACCACAAACGTCCGTAGACATAATCGCATGTTTTGTTTTGTTCCACTTGTTCAGTTGCGTTCAAAATGCCGTCAAAGCAAGAAGCATTACGCGAGCGGATTGTACAGTTCTATCAAACGAACATAAATCACGGGAAAAAGTTCATTGTGAACCATTTTAAAACCGGGAATGTTCGAGTTTGAACCATTTTTTGTATCCTGGCATCCTCAGGAACAGCTCATAGGAGTGGTATTGGTAGACCGGTTAAAATAATTGACAAGGAAGGACTTAGATTGCGCCATAGTACTTTTAACAACAACGGTTCGATTAGTCAATCTGATGCAGCAAAAATGTTCAAAACTACGCAACCTTACATCTGCTTGACGTTGGAGAAGATAGGAATAGTCTGCAACAAGAAATCAAGAGCATCAGATACACAAGGCAACAGAGAAAAAGCAACGTAAAATCCAGCGATACCAGCGATGAAGGAGTTTCGTACTGTGTTGATAAAATAGTTTTTGAAAGGAGAGCGCCCGGGCGCTATTTTCAGAAATTTGACATACATGCTGGCAAAGGTAAATGACCACAGGGTGTCTAATATGAACCAATTCAAAACCGTAATCAAACGAATTTGGGACGAAATGCCGATGGAAGTTGTGCGACGCCTGTGACGGTTTCGAAAAACGTCTGGAGCTGGTCAAGAAGTTAAAGGTGGTTTTATTCCAAAACATATGCTGTAGACGCCAGGGAGACAGCTCCACCCCCTGGACCCTACCTATCGACTCATGACTATGAACCGGGACCAACGGCTTTACTTCCCTTCCGAAGGAAGACGTGACCAGATTTTTTTAGTCTCAGAAAAACCACCGATGTCGACTGGGATTGAACCCAGACCCACTGGGGTGCTAGTAGCAGTCACGTTTACCACTACACCACCGACACCGGCAAATATGCTGTAGTTGATCAGTTTTATATTGCAATATAATGGGTAAAGTTATCAATACAATCTGGATTATCGATTTGAAATAAATAGAGTTTTATTTTGTATGAGAATATATTGGACACGGTGTAAGCTTAAGCATCAGTTAGAGTAGAAGGTGATGCTTTATACTGCTATATCAGAGAGAAGAATTTACAAACCAGTGGTTTGTATATTAATCAAGAAGTGTACAAAAATCAATGTTGCTCCAGTGTCGATTTCTATGAAAATTTGAGCTCGCCGGTTTAAAGAAACAACTGGAAAGTCAAAAACTGTAAACAACTGATTAATAGAATCAAAAGATGCATTCGCACAAATCGATAAAGAAGCAGTAAAACACTTCTGTTCAAACATCAGGACAAAACTTCGTTGAACAGTTGATGACGGACTGTATTCAAATGTTTAATAATTTTTTTAAAAGAAAAGTGCCTTCAAAATAAATCAATCAGTTTTCGTTTCTAAAAATAAGTATTTTTGGTATGTTTTGAAAAAATAATAAGCGCTTTTCCACCGAATCCGTTCCATTGCTAAGCCAAAGTCAACCCACTTGGCGTTTAAATGTATTTTTAGCCTCACCGTATCCGGTAGTCAGTGTGTGAATCTTCAATTAATCTGAAAGTTTGCATTGGTAAATTCATATGAAACTCGTCTGAAGCAAAAACATTCCATTTTATGTGAAAACCCATTACACATGCCCTTTACAAAAAAAAATGAAGAACACACTCTTTGCTTGTACATTTTCAATCAGTTGAAAGCTTTTGAATTTTCCGATACGAATCTGAGGTGCATGGCTGTAACTTTTTTCTACAGCTCTGTATCGCCAAAAGCAAAAAAAAAAGATGTATGGAGAGAGTCCACCTACGATTGATTTAGATTATATTTCGATGCAATACTGAACGGACGCAATTTTTTGTTTAACCTTAATTGCCTGAGTGTTTTTGAATTCCCACAAAACTATCGATGGATATTTGATTCTGATTAACGGGTGGTGATCAAAAGGTTTTTTTTTTTGGTGACAGCTTTTCTGCAGTAAAATCTATCGCTCTATTTTTCAGGTAGAAAATGAATTGAGTATCCCAGCATGATGAATTAAAGCTCCGATCGAAATTCATTAACTGAGTGCTCCCCTTGAATGCTGTGATGTGGCAAAATGGAGCTATGTATTCATAGCACATTTTAAAGGTTGTTTTCAGCCCCAAAGCTATGACAGTTTGAAATTCGTGCACATTACAAATTCGTAGGGGTACAATAAATTCCCTTATTAGAATAATATTTGCCTGGCAGTAAAATCTAAACATGAAAACTAATCCGCTCCCCGTCCCCAGAAATTCCTTCGCTTTCAAAGGCCAATTCCTGTGGTTGTACCGAATTTAACCAAACTCATGGCACCGGCCTGGTGTCGCAAACCGTCAAGTAGGTCAGAGCAGAGGCGGTGGGTTCGATTTATCTTTCCAGACACAGAAAATCCTAGAACACTAAGTAAAGCAGTGTGGCAAATCTTTCGCTTCAAAATGGCAATAAGCGTAGAACAACAACAAGGGAAGAGCAACCGCAACTTCCGACTTCCGCCACCGCCCCAGTCGACAGCCATGAAAAAGTTTAGTTTATGTTCGCTTCCGAGCTGCGACCAGACCGGGCATGATAGCGTGATAAATTTCAACTTCCTCCCTCACTCCCACCCCCACGGAACACGTCCACACGGATTCTCGTCTAATTTGGTGGAGTGAAAATTATTTGTGCGTGCATTGCATACCAGAAATGGATCCCGGAAGCTGCCTCCGTCCGTCGTTCGTTCGTTCGTTCCCGATCCAATTTTGTTTTATCACTTTCGGTTGCGAAAATATTCCCGTCCGGAGGAAATTCGGCTGGTGTGAAAATAAGTTCCTCCTGCGCGCGTTGTTGGGAGAATGCAATGCAAACAACTCAACTCCTCCCGAAGATAGGGGCCTAGGTTATATGCGAGCATCATTTCGAGTGCTTAGTAAACGAATATTTTATGTCATTATTGTTTTGATCGATTTTATCAGTCACGTTGGATGTAGGACACTGGAATGACATTTTTATTTGCCGCGTGTTTGAACTGAGTTTCAGTTTCATGTCCCTTTGAAGTTGGATAAGCTTTTTCTTTGGAATCTACACGGTCACTAAAGGGTGGAATGGTCAAAAATGGGTGCAGTATTTGTTGTTTGTGGTATACCTTTCCTGAGTCATTTCCCCGTCTACTCTGTTTCTTCAAAAAAAGAAAACAAACCGTTTTTTGGGGCTTCTTAGGTTTTTTCGCTGTCATAGGGAAAAATTTACATTTCTACTTCAAGGATGTCATTAGAAGATTGTAAAAAGAAGATCAAATTCACGATTTTTTTTCCCATATCATTTTCATGTCATTAACATTATAGTTGTGCTATTGCGTGTGAAGTTCTCAAATTGTTGGCAACAATTCTGATGGAAAGGTTAGGATTAGGTTAAGGGCCGTATAGTTCTTTATAGATAGGCCTTCAAACTGATCTGCGAAAAAGAATTTTTTGACAGCTGTTTATTTTACGCGTGTTTCTGCAAAATTTGGTCAATCTGAAAGATTTACGTGTAGTTTGAAAGAAAAACGGAGTTGTTGGTTACAAATTGTGCAGGATAATGTAAAGGGTGTCCCACATCAAACTGAACCACGGAAAAAAAACGCTGTGAAAAATTACCCATTCGGTATTTTTTCTTGAACATTTTGGGTTAAAGTAGTTGAGAGTGTGTTTTTTATTGTTGTATTTTTATCACTGTCCGTTTTTCGAAAATTGGTTAAAATGGCGTTACCCGATAAGCAACGTCGCGAATTGATTTTGCGCAAGCATCTGGAAAATTCTCAACTCTCTCATCGGGACATCGGAAAACAACTTGGAATCATACAGTCAACGGTAAGACGTGTGATTAAACGTTACTCTGAATCTTTGAGCATCGAACGGAAGAAGAAATGCGGTCAGAATGGATGTTCTATTAGTGATCAGGATCATAAGCGTGTACTGTAAGCGTTTATGCAAAATGCTGCGGTCAGGGATGTGGCCAAAAAGTTGAATCTGTCCAAGTCTTTCGTTCAGAAAGCCAAGGACCGGGAAGGACTGCATACGTACTGCATACATGATACTGAGAATACATGATTTGACAAGCGATCAGCTCATATGGCAAACGGAGTGCCCCGTTCGTGACTACCGGGACTGTAAACGGGTAGATCTACCTCAAGGAGTGTCTACAGAAACGTCGGCTTCCTCTGTTGAAGCAACACGAGGGCCCTACGATCTTCTGGCCAGATCCTGCTTCGTGCCACTATTCAAATGTTGACCTGGAGGGGTACGAAGCCAATGGGTCACTTTCGTACCCAAGGACATGACCCCTCCTCCCACGCACCAGAATTGAGGCCCATTGAAAAATACTTGGCTATTATTGAGAGTTAAGTGTAAGTGTACGGTTAACATATTGAAATAGTGTACGGTTGAATGAAATAATTATGCCAAAAGCATACTAATTATGTTTTATTATCTGAAAGTTTCAAAAAGATCGGTCAACTTAGTAATTTTCTACAGCGTTTTTTCAGTGATGCAATTTAATGTGAGACACCCTTTATATCAAATCAATCGGAATGGATCAGCGCGCTCTCATAGACACGTTGCTCTCTCAAGACCTACAAATTCAACAATGTTCCAAACGTAGCGTAACCAGCGAATTTCCTTAAAAATCAGAGCTCGTAAGTCATGCAATGCAATGAGATTTTGAACAAAAAGGAAATGTGAATCGTTCTGGATAACGAATCGTATGTCAAGCTGAACTACTAAATGCTTCCAGGGGCCAATTTTACACAGTCAAACAAGGCACGGATGACTCAAAAAAGTGAATTTGTGCGAAAAATTTAGAATACTGGCTAGCAATTCGAATATACCAGAAGAAATGTCTTAGAAAACGTGTGTTATCACTCGTTCGAACGCACAAAGGTTTGATTCGGCACTGATTCGGCGCCATGCCATACAAAAGCAAGTATGTTGAGAGGGCAATTAAGGAGTGTATCGAAAATAAGCTACCCACAAACTTTCTTTCAAATTATGTTGTAAACCGATATTTTATTCATACAAAAAATTGATCCTCTATTGTACGAGGTTAAACTTGAACATAATGAAGACCGAATGAAATTTAAGTTATTCCTTCACGAATTTTCAAACTTTGGATCGAATGCTCTTCATCAAGCTCCGGACAAGTGTTGCATCGCATTTTTGGACGCTTGAGCCCAAATTTTTTTGAACTCCTGCATGTTCCCAGCTGCCTTACCAGTCTTCTTGAAGACCCTCTTCACGATTGCCCAGTAACGTTAGATGGGTCGAAGCTGAGGGCAATTTGGTGGATTGACATTTTTCTCAACGAAATCTATACCCTTTTCCGCAAGCCAATTGAGAGTGGTTTTGGCATAGTGAGGCGACGCTAAATCCGGCCAAAACAGGGAAGGTGTACTATGCTTCTAATATAAAAGGCAACAATCTCTTCTGGAGACACTCAGATCGATAGATTTCCGCATTTATAGTTCCGGTAGTGTAAAAAACGGTTGACTTCAAACCACAGGAACATATTGCTTGCCATACCAGTACCTTTCGACCGAATTTCTACACTTGAATTGACCTATCTGCATCGCTTACATTCTCCCCAACTACGGCAGTAAAATATTGTGGACCTGGAAGGGTTTTTGAGTCCTCCTTTACATAGGTCTCATCGTCCATCAAAACGCATGCATCCGGACGCTGCAAAAGACGCGAATACAATTTCCGGGCCCTTGTTGCTGCTCGCTTCTTCTGTTCTGCACTTTGTTTCGAGATTTTCTGCTTCTTGTAGGTCTTCAGGTAGTTTCGCCTCTTGATACGCTGGATCATTCCGACACTCGTCCCTGCTGTTTTGGCAAAATCACGTATTGACATTGATTTGTTCTTCATGATTAGAGATACCACTTTCTGCTCCAGTTTCGGGTTGAAAAAACCGGGTTTTCTGCCTCTTCCTTCACATAGTAATACCCTTCTCACTTAGCCATGTGTCCAGAACCTTAATTTTCACTTCCTTTTCAATACGCGACATTTTGAAAACGCAGAGTTTGAACCGCACAAACAAGTAAATAAAAGAAAGCTGACAGTCAAACGCACAGCATGCAGTGTTCAGAGCATAAAAAACCACCACAAATACATGCGTACAACGCAAATGTATGTGGATAGCTTATATTCGATACACTCTTAATACTTCAAACTGCTCGCAAATAAAGCCTTTTGAAAATTGGTGGGCCCTGATAAAAGCAAATCTTTCGAAAAAAGTACAGAAGCCGTCGTCAACAAGACAACATTTTAACATGTTTCTTCAATGAGTCAAATGGTTTTTGAGATGGCTTATCAAAACAGTTGGGAATCGACAATCCGACCGTGTCCCGAGAGGTTAAATTGTTCAAGGAAACCCAGATGACCAAGTGGCGAACTGGCACCGGAAGAACAGCGAAAACGACCGGCCCATTATGGTACGAACGGACATAAAGGGTGTCGGCTGTTAAATTGCATCACTTTCAATAAGCTGTAACATTTCGCCCTTTGGGTTGATTTCAACACAATTTTGGATGAAATGACCTCAGCGTGTATTGTTTACACTGCGTGAGTTTCATTGTGAAATGAGTCGTAGTTTCGAAAATGGAGTCGAAGGAACAGTAAGTGCGCGAGAATATTTTGCACACGCCACTCGACAACCCAGTTCTTTCGCACCGAGCCATTCGTGTGGTAAACGGAGCAAGCCTTTCGTGACAACTTCAACTGTAAATGGTAAAGTATTCATGAATGAATGCCTGAAAAACGACTGCTTCCGTTTTTCAAAACACACAACGTCCCTTAAATTATTTGGCCGGACCTAGCCTCTTGTCACTACTCCAAGGATGTTCTGGAGTGGTACAAGACGAATGGTGTCAAAGAATCTTAATCCCCCAAACTCTCCAGAGTTGCGGCCAATTGAAAAATATTGGGTTATAATGAAGTACGAACTTCGTAAGCATCCTAAAGTTTTCAGTACAGAACAGGAAATGTTGAAGTCATGGTGGAAAGCGGCAAAAAGTGTCGGTTCAAGCGTTGTACAAAATGCGTGGTATTAAGAAGAAAGTTCGGGCATTTGGATTTGGTAAAGAAATACAGTGAAATAAAAAGTCCTAAACCAATATTATACATTGTATTTTATTCCTTGAATATTTCATGACAATTGGTTGAGAGACTTTTTATTTCACTGTATTTCTTTACAAATCCAAATGCCCGAACTTTCTTCTTAATACGCATGATTTTGTACAACGCCCGAACCGACACTTTTGCCGCTTTCCACCATGACTTCAACATTTCCTGTTCTGTACTGAAAACTTTAGGATGCTTACGAAGTTCGTACTTCATTATAACACAATATTTTTCAATTAGCCGCAACTCTGGAGAGTTTGGGATTAAGTTCTTTGATATTCGTCTTGTACTCAGAACATCCTTGGAAACAATGACAGAGGCAGATCCAGCAAATGTAAGGGACGTTGGCAATGTTTTGAAAACGGAAGCAATCGTTTTTCAACTTCGTCATGAATACTACCATTTACAGTTGGTGTCGCGAAACGCTCCGCACCGCGAATGGCTCGATGCCGAAAATTTCAGGTTATCGAGTAATGATAAAATATTCTCCTTCTATTTCCTTCGTCCATTTCGAGCTGACTCATTTCACAATGAAAACTCACGCTGATGTAAACAATACGCGCTGAAGTCATTTCATCAGAAAATTGAAATCAACCCAAAGTAGCGAAGTATTTTTTTTATTGAAAGTGATGCAATTTAACAGCCGACGCCTTTATCGTTCGCTGACAGTCGTTATCCGGTGCCAGTTAAGTTCCTTGTCATCTGGTACTCATGAACAATTTAACCTCTCATCGATTCCCAATTGTAAAACCATTTGACTCATTGAAGAAGACATGGTAAAATGTTATTAATATTTGTTGACGACGTATATCCTTTTTTTTTTTTTTTTCGAGAGATTTGCTTATCAGGATGGACATTTGCGGTAATTTAGTAAATCGAATATAAGCTAACCACATACATTTGCGTTGGTACGCATTGTATTTATGACGGTGGTTTATGCTCTGAACACTGAACGCTATGCGTTTGACTGTCAGCTTTTTATTTAGCCTGTTTGTGCGGTTCAAACTCTGAGGTTGTCAAATGTCGCGTATTGAAAAGGAAGTGAAAATTAAGGGTCTGGACACATGGCAAGTGAAGAGGTATTACTATGTGAAGAAGACGAAAACAGCGAAGATAGCAAAGGAAGATCTCTAATCATGAAGAACAAATCAATGTCAACCGTGATTTGCCAAACGGGATGATGTCAGAATGATCCAACGTATCAAGGCGAAACTACTACAATTCTACAGAAATGAAGAAATCTGCGAGCAGATACTTGAAACCGAGCAGCAGAGCAGAGTGTATTCGTCAATCTGCCGCATTTGATGACGATATGTAAGGAGAGGCTCAAACTGAATCCACAATGTACCTTATGAATGGCGTGCGAATGGTGAGATGTGAAATTCGGTCAAAGAAAGTACTGTATGGCAAGCCGTAATGTTCACTGTGTTTGGTCAGCCGTTTTACCCGGGAGCTATAAATGCGGAATATCGTCTGATTGTTATATTTATGATAGAGCGAATTGCCTCCTGGCCGGATTTAGCATTAAATATAAGCCATGTAACCTTGAAGAAAGTGAACAAGTTGAAAAATGTCGATCCCGCCAAATTGCCGAGCTCGACTAAATCGGTACTGGGCAATGAAGTCTTCCGGAAGACAATGAACGGCTGAGTTCAAAATTTGAATCAAGCATCCAGAATGCGTGCAACATTCAGGCAATGAAGGCATTCGATCAAGTTTTGAGAGATTCGTGAAGATAGCCGTCTCATTCGATAACCATTATGTTCAAGTTTAACCTCGTACAATGAGGATCAATTTTGTATGAGATAAAGATATCGGTTTTACAATTTGAAGAAGTTGTGGGTTAGCGGCCTCGATGCATGTAATTGCCTCCAATACTGCTTGTATGGCATGAATCCGTGCCGAATCAAACGCTGTGCGTTCAGACGAGTGATAACACGTTTTCCTAGATTTCTTCTGGTAGGCCTAATTGTAGCCAGTATTTTCAAATTTTTCGCCTCATTCACTTGAGTCATCCGTGCACTATTTGACTGTGTAAAATTGGCCCTGGAAGCATTTAATGGATTCAGCCTGACATACATTCGTTATCCAGGCGATTCATTTTCGCTTTTGTTCAGATCTCATTTGCGTGCATGACTTATTTACAGAGACTAAACAGTCCCCTTGATTTCGTTGTGTTATGTTGTAGGTCTTGAGCAACGTATGAACATGTGATCCATTCCATTGATTGATATAAAAGTGTCTCCGCATTAAATTGCATCACTGAAAACGCTGTAGAAAATTACTAAATTGACGATCCTTTGGCTTTTCGGATAATAGTATAATTGAAGCAAACTTTGGCATATTAATCAACCATTCAACTCAATGTAATTGGCAAATACATTCACGCGGCGTAACTCTTAATGGCAGTGATTTTCAGTAGACCTTAATTTAATTTGCGTGGAGAAGTCATGTCATTGGATGCAGTGACCCGTGCTTTGTACCTAGTCAACATTTGAATAGTGGCAGTAGGATGACAGAAGATGAGACCCTCGTTAGCTCAGAGGGGCCGACGTTTCTGTAGACACTCCTTGAATGGAACACGCGATCCGGCAGGCAGGCAAGTCTGATTGCTGTCTAATCGTAATACTGGCAAACGTGGCTGGCGTCTGCTACTTTCCTCCGGAATATCAACCTTGGCTAGGCAGTAAACAATGGCGGAAGCTGCCGGAGTCCTCCCTAGCTAATCTCATCGTTCTGATGAACAATGAATCAGCTCTGTCAGTTTCAGGCCCTTTCCGCAGAAATATGCTGGCCTCGTTCGTCACATTCAGGCAACTCACTTTGTCGTAGTCCTTTCAGTCCTTGGCTTTCTGAACGGACAGATTCAACATGGCCACATTCTGACCGCAGCCATTTCTGAGTCCCTATGATGATCCCTGTCATTATCAATTCTGCAATATACTGCTGATCTTTCAGGAACCAGTGTTATTTTGTGCCTTGATTTCATAGATCAGTTGCTGATCTGATGGAGTTGAATTTCCAGATAACATGAAATTAGAACGTTATGAAGAATATGTAAATGATGAAGAACTGATGATAAAATGCAAGTAAAGGCATACTACTGGCAAGATTCAGAGAAAAGTACCGAATAATTCAGGTATAATCGAATGTTTTCCGTGGATTCAGTTGATGTGTTATTATCCTGCGGTATGTAACAACCTCCGTTTTCTTCAGGCTACGCGTAAATCTTTCGGATGGACTTAATTTCAAGCGCGATGGAGCCAGATGCTTTATTGAGTCCCAGCCATTCATGTTCATGCAGGGCTGTAACACTCTGTTTCGCCAGAGTTGCTCGTCAGTGAATCAATTACCTTGTCGTATTCCGTTTTCTTTTTGACCCTTTCGCTACTGGCGTGAAGACATGATGTGTCTATTCAGTGATTGGCTATGCGAAGTACGCGTAAATAGGCAACAATCAAATTCTTTTCTCGTGAGCAGTTTAGCTCTCAAAACTTATGACCCTTGGCTAGTCACAACGCTCAAATCAGGAAGCTGACGGCAACAAACCTAAAGCCTAAGCGGCTGCTTTTGAAGTGATGGGCGATGAAGGCCTTCACCTGTAATACTGCGCCCTTTGACAAGTTTAGTAACCGTGAAACCGTTGAAAAACGCAATCCTACCTTCAAGGGACGTGAAAATTTGAGCTCAGTTCAAACGCGCGGCAGATCCTCCAGTGTCTACATCAACGTGATGATCGATCAGAACAATGTGACATAAAGATGTGGTTTATAAGAAAGCACTCGAGATGATGCTCGCCATATGACCAGGCCCTATCTTCGGGAGGTGAGTGCTGCATTGCATTCTCTGGCAACGCGCGCGGGATGAGCCTGTTTCACGCCGGTAATTTCCTCGGACAATATTTCATGACTCGAAAGTGAAGAACAAATTGGATCGAGACGAGCAGACGGAACGCTTGAACGGAGGCAGCTCCGGATCCATTTCTGTATGCAATGCCTCCGCAACAGGCCCTCCGCAGAACAGACAGTCCATGTGGATTTCAGAAAATTGAAGGGCTATCACTATCATGCCGATCTGTCACAGCTCGAAATGTTATAAACAAACTTTCATGGCTTTGTATCGACTGAAGTGCGGTATTAATCGGGAAGTTGGGATTCTTCCTTGTTGTTCTAAACTGTGCCGTTTGAAGAAGATTTGCCACGCTGCTGCCAGTGTTCTAGTTTCATGATCTCAGAAGACAAATCCGGAACCCACCTCTGTGACCTACTTGACGGTTTGTACACCAGACTTAATCTCTCTGGTTGGTTAAATTCGGTAACCACACAGGAGTGGCCTTTGAAAGCAATTTCTGGAGGTTTTCAGAATGAATGGTACTATGATTTAGATTTGCCTTGAACTATGTGTTCACAATGAGATTTATTATTGCCTACGGGTGTAATGATACTGTCATACTGGGATGTAACCTTTAAAGTAGCTGTGAATACATGGCTCCCGTTTTGCCATATCACAGCATTCAGGGAGCCTTCAGTTAATGAGATTTCGATCGAACTTGATTCATGCATGCTGGGATACTCAATTCATTTTCTACCTGAAAATGGGGCGATGAAATTGCAGCTGTCATGAAGGCAACGATCACCCAGAAATCAAGTCAGATATCCGTCGATAGTTTGTGGGTAAGGCAGCAAGCGGTGGGTTTAAGATGGCTGGTAAATCGAAACGTAATATGGAATCAATCATTAGTGGATTTCTCCATTTTCATTGCTTGGCGATGCTGTAAGAAAAGTTGGAGCCATCTCAACATAATCGGAAAGGTCAGAAACTTTCAGCTGATTGAAAGTACAGGCAAAGGTGTGTTAGCTCATTTTTTGTAGAAGGGCATGATGTAATGGGTACTGCATAAAGATAGTATGTTTTGCTCGAACAGTTTCATATGAATTTACCAATGCAGAGCTTTCAGATTAATTAATTCATACTGACTGCAATTGCAGTGAAGACTAAAATACATTTAAACGCCAAGTGAGTGACTTTGGCAAGCAATGGACAGTTCGATGGAAAAGCCTTGTCTTTTTCAGAGCATGCAAAATTTATTTTTAGAGCGAAACTGTTGATTATTTTGAAGGCACTTTCTTTAAGGTATTAGGCTGTTGAATACGATCCGTCATCAACTGTTCAACGGAAATTTTGTCGATGTTTGTGAAGTGTTTTATAGCACAACTATCATTTGTGCGAATCTACATCTTTGATTCTATTAAATCAGTTGTTTTGACTCCATTGTTTCTTGACCGGCCATTTTCATGAAGTCGACAACAAACGGCAATTTTATTACGCTTCTTGGCTATACAGGCCACTGATTTGGAAATTCTTCTCTCTGTATGGCAGTATAAGCACATCACCTTCTCAACTGATGTAAACTGCCGTGTCAACTCTCGTATCTATTTATTTCAAATCGATAATCCAGATTTTATTGATAACTTTACCCATTATATTGCAATGTAAGACTGATCGGCACCGGCATGATTTGCCGGTGTCGGCCAGTGTGGAGCAATGACTGCTACTAGCCCCAGTAGATCTGGCAGTCATTTTCACTGGACTAAAATCTGGTCACGTGAAACTCCTTCGGAGAATGAAACCTTGTCCAGTTCCTTCAATCATGTCGATTGGTGGTATCTGTATATGTTTTGGGCATGCCTTCTTCTTGACCGGCGGGCGTTTCGAAGACAGAACGGGAAATAAAGCAACTTCCGTCGACTCGTCTAAATTCGTTTGATCCCAGTTTTGGTATGATTCATATTAGACGCCCTGTGATGTTACCTTTGCCAGCATGTATGTCAGAGATTTCTGAAGTAGCCCGGAACTCCTTTCAAGCGGCTGGCAGTGCGAACTCCTTCATCTTTGATATCGCTGGATTTTACGTAACAAGCGCGCTGTGTAATCTGATATGCCGATTTCTTGTTGCGGGTATTTCTATCTTCTCCGGCGTCAAGCAGATGTAAGATTTGCGTAGTTACAGACATTTTGCTGCCTCAGATGACCTAATCGAACTGCCCAAAGTACTGTAACAATCTAAGTCCTTCCTTAATCAGTGTACAACCGGTCTACCAATACCCTCCTATGAGCTGTTCCTGAGGATGCTGAGATACAAATGGTTCAGATCGAACATTTCGGTTTTAAATGGTTCTGTCGACTTTCCGTGTTCATGATCCTTCATCTATTCCTCTTTAACATTGAAGCAGTGGAACAAACGGCAATGCGATGTCTACGGACGTTTGTGGTTGTATGAAATGAAGGATTAAATTATTCTAATTTTCAGTTGTAGGCAAAACATATGAAACGATTTCACTGTGTACAAAATGACGATGCAACTTCAAAAATGCAATGAAACGAAAATGCCCTTTAAAATGACGGCCTTAAAATTAGTATAAGACGAGATAATTGAACGGTGAAGCCAGTTGTTCATCGACGAGCAAGCTGTTTACAAGTGCCCTTTTGGTGGAAGGCAAATGCCTGACACGCGATCTTGATCTTTACTATCAGGGCGTTGATAAAACTGCGCGGCGTCATTGCAAGGCTGTTTTGCAACGTTAGTCTGGAATGAAAGGCAAACCGTCATCTTCATATTCATGTAAATGGTGCTTCCGTTGGGAGCAGAGAATCGATGATTACGTGACGGAATGTCTGAAGATTTCTATTTGTGACAAATACCTTAAATAAATCGACCATATCAGATATGTAAAATTTCGCTCTACTGAAAATTTTGTATGAATGACCGCAGTGGGCTACGATCCACGACTCAGTTTGACTCGTGGAGTACCAGATGCGATATCATGAAGATCCTTCCGGAATCAACCTGAACAGGGTGGAGCTACGCATGTCGGCTGGAGCATTTGTGCCGATCGGATATTTCCCATCGTCCTGCGAAATACATTTCGCTGAAGAACCAGAGAGCAGCCATGACTGCTCAATATGGCCTGGAGCATTCAGAAATGGCGGATACTGTTCGGCGATAGTCAAGTATCGGGAAATGGCTGGAGTGAAATCAACCAGTTGGAAACAGTTGTGACCTGCTATCAAGACTGTAAACATGGCGGAGGCAATGCTATGGTAATGAGTGCTTTCTGCAGTGGGTCCTTGATGATAGATTATGGATCATTCATGTAATAACATCATAGACGTATGATCTACCGCTATGCTGAAGTATTAGCCTGTAAAATGAGTATTCCAACGGGACAATGACGCTACCGCCAAAGTGTGAAACGGTGGTTTTTTAACGATAACAACATCTCGATATTGAGCAGCCTATGATGTAACCCGATGAGCCTGTGGTAACCGAAGAATCGAAGAGCTGGTGACACCAGCAATGTGAGTTTATCCTGGTTTTGTCAGAGAAAACTGGTTTGTTTGATTATCTGTTGATTTTCATACATACATGTAATATTTCCGTATATTTACGCAATGAAACTTACAGACGGAACGATTTTGATAATCTACATGCATTTTACGGAATAAGATTTTGCAAAGTATTTTCAGATGCTGTTAATTAACCCTTGGTTGGTGCATGTTTTGTCAATACTGTATCCGTTAATGTAAGATTTCTTCGTACTACAACGTCTTCTTCTTCTTCTTGGCATTTCAACCTTCGCCATTAGCCATTGCTAGCTCTCAACGAAATCAGTGCTTCCACGGTGTAATTGAGGCTTTCGTATAAAGTATACCATTAGTGATTGTATTATCATGCATACTTCATGCCCGGGAAGTCGGGAAGTACAGTGTTTACAAACCTAATCTCAGTATAGATGTTCGATAATTAAACACTAATGATTTACAGTCATTTTAAAATCTGTAGTAATTCAGTCAGATTTAGCTCTGTGACATCAAATTAAATCAAATAGATGTTGTCATTTTTTAATTTTGGAAATTTGAAGAGAAAACAGTGATACGCAAAGTATACCGCCATCTTTCGATCATACTGTTTCAAGCGTTATCCTTCAGCATCTATCGAAGTAATCAGAAACTAAATTAAACGAGTTGAAGTATCAATGACAGGAAACAGGTTATCAATAGGATGTAAGATATTCTATTTCAGGCAATTATGACGAAAGGCGAGGAAAGTTAGGCATATGAAAACATGGAAATTAGATATCGCGGGAATACTAGCAGGCCGTAGTTTAACACGCTGAATAACTGGCGCGATACAACTGTAACTGCTGTATGCTTGGCTCAATTAACTGAAGAATAAATGCCTCTGGTGTCGCGATTTAGCTATAGTTGTTGATGAAACCACTGTGCTATGCAACAAATTCATCGTTATGAAAAAGGAGCACGTTTTAAGAGTAGTTGATGCTAATGCTGAATTTCAGCGTATTTAAGAATTTACTCATTTTGAAATGTATGCGGCAGTGAAAAAGCATTTTAGCTCGATCATTAGTGAAGTTATCGAATACGGAGATCCACTCTGAGCTTGACATGTTACACTGTACGTTATAATGCATTTATAAGACAGATAAATTATAAAATCAATTTTAAGATGTTTTTGTATGCTGCTTGGTACGTAGATCACTAGCGCAAGTGTCTTATTTCAGTGTGTTTGTACTCGTTGCATCAGTGTCAGGTACCAAATTAATAGTTTTACTTGTATTCAGGCGCGATTTACGTCAATCAACAGCAATCATGGAGTTTCATGTAATTTATGATCTGAAGACAGTACTAGACATGAAGCGAAATTGGTTTAGTAGTTATTTTCCCGTATGCAATATGACTCGAAGACTAATGCAAGTGGCCTTTATTCAGTGAAAGTATTTTACAACTGATTTTAATCTAATCGATTTGAATAACAATGATCTGATGCCTTAATACAAATTCCCAAGACTGACAGTTGATTCACTTACGTAATTTGAATTCTGTGAACCTGTCGGATAAAATTAACGGAATCATTTACATTTTAGATGATAAATTCGAAAATCATGCACAGATCGCTGTGTAGATATTAGCACCAACCGTGGAACTAGGTCATCACAAGTCTTATGTGTGTTAATGGAACCTTGTTGAAATGAAGGAAGGACTGTATTTTCCATTTAGTTCCAGCTGCCTTATCTTGACGGATAAACCAGTTTCGTGTAAATTAACACAAACAACAATCTAATTAAATGGAAAATCAGTTGCGTAGTTATTGCCTTTAGAAGTGACTGTGACCTATGAAGAAGCAAGGAATCGATTCGCTACGCAGTTCTCCTACAACAATGCATGTGGCTT
>JASCZW010008284.1:0-52839 GCA_034211315.2 Aedes japonicus | reverse complement strand
AAAAGTTTGCTGAAATTCTTGGGTTTGACGTGAATTTGATAAGTAACATTCGGCCCATCAGCAGTCTGGCACTTTCATCTAAAAATATGGACAACAATAAAATCAAACAGTTGTACACTGATATTGAGCAACAATACCGATGTGAATTTCCGTTTTTACGGAGGCTCCTCCATGTCTACATATATATGAGCATCTCGGAATTGATTGAACTTTTGGTAAATTTAATAAAAAAACCTGAATTAAGCCACCGATGGTGCTGATCTGAACCCTTCTTACACTTTATCAGAATTACGAACTCAAATGTGGCCAATATAGTACTGGATACATATTTTCAACAGAAATTCCAGGAAGGTCCAGGAATATTCGATATGTCATATTTTGTGTTTAAAATCTGTACCGTTCGACAATCCTTAACGTACTGTTCATCGATGTGATTAAAATATAACCATTAATAGTCTTTAATGACCTGTTTCTGATAGTTATATAAAAGGAGAAATTACATATATAACGGTGTGTCCACTAAATAATGAGAACGAAAAGAATGGGTCAGGAAAAAAATACCGAGTGAAGTTTTGTTCAAACTGATTTATTTTATTAAAAGGGTCAACTTAAATCTTCAAACTAAGTTTAGTGAATATTGTCATATGGTCCGTGGTCCGCCGTGCGGCATGGCTTAGTCGTTATGCTGGAACATGACCGTTGGACGGCAGCCACATCGATTTTTCGGATGCAGCTTTTGATCCTGTTGGTAAGTTGCTTGGTGTTCTTGGCCTTCAATTATCCTTGTATACCATGGAGCTCAAAAGACCGAAGAAATCCTCGATAGGACGGCACTGTGGCAAATTTGTCGGATTCCGGTCTTTTGGGACATATGGTATATTTTGGCTCTCCAAAAACGTTAACGTTTTTTGCGTAGTGACGATGATGCCTTGTCCGGCCAAAACACGTATTTGCCATCCGAGTGATGTTGTTTTTAGAAATGGGATGAGTATTTTCTGCAAACACTCTCTTTGGTACACCTCCTGGTTGATGGCCAAACCGCTTGGTTTGAACCACGGCTTCGAAATACCCTTATCGGATATTACGATGTATAACATAACCTTCGATTCAAATTTGTGCTTGAACTTATACATTACTTTTGGAGGAGTAGTAGATTTGTCCTTAGTGTAGAATCGGTCGTTTCCCGGTATCTGAGACTTCGAAAGAGGAAAGTAGCTTTCGTCGTCCAGAACGAAAGATTTTCCGCCGTAATTCCGAGTCATCCAGCGGCATTGGGATTTCACGGTTTGAATCTGCTCATCTGTGTACTCTGGGATCTGGTTTTCTTTCTACACACTATTCCTTCTTTCTTTAGCGTCTTGCAGATGAGTGACTTCGAACAATGGAACTTTCGGGCTGCTTCCCGTTGACTTACCGAATCCTTGTTGTTGAACATGCTGCGCAGCGAGCGGAGCGTTTTCTCATTCATTATTTTCGCTGGACGGCCGCAACCTTTCTTCCGGGTTACTCTCATGCATGCCAGGATACGGTATACGGTGGATACCGGAACTTTTTCACGACAAAAATGGTCCACCGTGTATTTTTTTCCACGATCTTCGTTCGCTTGAAAGAATTGTACAACGCGCGCGCGCAGTTCTTCCTGTTTCGACGGCATGCTGAACACGACTGAACATGTTAGAGTGAAATAAGAGTGTATGAAAATTTTCTGGAGAGTGCAACGATTCATTCATCTAAAGTGACATTTCTATGCGGCCGTTTTTGTTCTGATGGAAAAGTATTGAAATCATTCTCATTTTTTAGTGGACACCCGTTATAAGCAATTTCATATAATCGTCAATTTTGATTATCGATATGGATTCAATATGCTTAATAAGTACAGGTTCGTTGAAAATTGGTTATATTCAATGGAGACTTTGTGTAATTTTCGAATATACTCGTTGCAGTTCAAAACCAGACCACTCGAGCCAATCGATGCTCCTCTAATTCTATACAGTCGCATAGTGTGGCTAGTCCGCTGTATGTGCTATACAACGCACCAGATGGGACACAATAGAATGCAAGCGGCATCGATTGGTGTGATTGGTCTTGTTTGGTTTTGCACTGCAACGAGTAGATTTTCACCTCACAATGATGTGCTCTCAGGTATTGTTTTGGTCATATCTCCACGAAGGATTATCCAATCATAATGAAATTATGACCAGTTATTTGGAGATTTCATAGCTTTGATTTGGCACCAACAAAACTAAAATCTGTACACAAATACCTCAGTATGTAATCGGAGACTAAACTGTTTGATTACTATTATAATAGGCCGTCAAGTACTGTTTCGTTCATATCTTCGTAACGAAATGTCCGAGTGAAAAAAAAATCAATTGCGTTCTATGGGAATGTTGTAGCTTCCATGCCGTCAACAGAACTGAAATCGGTTCACAGATGGCTGAGAAACCGATGTGACATTATGTGTAACACACACACACACACACACACACACACACACACACACACACACACACACACACACACACACACACACACACACACACACACTTGATGTAAGAAGGGTAAAAAGGTATTTGGAAGTATATAATGCTAATATATGTTTTGATATTTTTAGCCATTTACGATGAACTTCGTCGACGAGCAGGCTGGAGAAACAAGTCACAAGCGACACAAGTTCTCCCGATTGCACTGTGCACGGAAAACTTCTGTGGAGGATACCCTTACTGATATAATGAAAGAAGCTTTGACTGGGTTTGATCCCAAGATGGGCTATCTATTGGTCAAATCAAGCGGCAAAACATCATTCTGGAAGCATGACCCAGAGTTCGAAGCGCAGATGCTACAGTTATGTGTATCTGACGAGCAGGAACACGAAAACATTTCACAGTCAAGCGAAAACGATGACGAATTGAGTGAAGATGAGCGACAACTTTGAGTTAAGATGAATTCAGCGCCAACAATTGATAAGTGCGAATCTGCTTTTGTAAACAAACACTTTGTCTGCTAATTTATCGGAAGTTGAATACAATTCCTTCAAATTGAATGTATCAGCGAAAAGAGACAAAGCTCCTCTACCTTAAACAATGCTTAATTTGTATTTGTGACCTTTTGTTCAGGAGAAAATGACTACGAATGCCATTGTTTACAAAAGCAGATTCGTCCTAATCTAATGTTATCTCTCAATTATCTGATGGTAATGGATAATATACTTTTTGTGGTGGCCCAGGTAACATGTTTTATTCCAAACACATTTGAAAAGCGTATGGATAAAAAACTATATTCCGCAATATTCCGAAAATATGGGGAAGTGGGGTGAAATCAGCAATATCTCCGTTTCCCGACTCGTGCAATGGCTACAACTATCTCCATTCGATTACTACGGAAATTCAACATAATATGCGGCTTATTTTGACTACCGCAGACCCCTGCGAGCATAGATTAATCCGCAATATTCGAAATTATGGGGAATTGAGCTAAAATAAGGTAAAATATCTCTGTGTCCCGACTCGTGTTGTGAATGCAATTATATTTATTTGAATTCTAGGGAAATTCTACATCAGACTTATGTAGACTACCGCAGACCCCTCCTACCATAGATTAATGAACAGTATTCGAAAACATGGGGGAAGTGGGGTAAAATCAGCAAACTCTCCGTCACCCGACCCGTGCGGTGGCTGCAACCACCTCCATTCTATTTGTGAGGAACTCTACATAAGAATAGGCCTATTTTGGCTACCTCATACCCCGCCCTCACCCCCCCGATCATAGATTAATAAAAAATATTCGAAAAATGGGGGAAGTGGGGTAAAATCAGCAATATTTCTGTAACCCGACCCATGAGGTGGCTGCAACCACATTCACTAAATTTTTAGGGAAATTCTAAATAAGATTAGGCCTATTTTGACTACCGCGGGGTCTCCAAGCATAGATTACTGGGAATTATTCGAAAATACGGGGTAATGAGGTAAAATAAGCCCAATATCTCCGTCCACTGAATTTTTTGACAAGTGGGACTCCTTACATTCGATTAACCGGAAATTTTCACATAAAAATGCTATTGTTCACTAACCTTGTGCCACTTGGAGCTGAATTATCGAATTCTTTGGCGATTCATATTTTCCCCACTGTTCGTTGCTTGAGAATACGGAAGTTCACCGTCTGTTCGTTCCTCTTTTTTCATCAGCAAATTTGGCTGGAAAGTTGTCTGCGAATGCTCCGTTAATGACCAGAAGGAGCTATCTCCAGGTAATATCGAACGTTTTCAGATAAAATTTTAGTGGCAGAGAGCCAACGCTGCGTGATTTGTTTGGGCTGCTAGTTTTGATGGCTGTGATAATATCGGCAGGAGTTATTTTATTCATGCAAGACTCACTTACCGGATCGTTCACTGGTATCACTTTCTAGCATTCGAAGGCTTCCGACATACCCCTTTCCACTTCGCCCACAGCAGAGAGTGTTCGATAAAAGCCAAGCATGTGTCCTTCGATCGCATAAGGGTCGTCAATAAGTTGGTTGTCGTCGTCTCAATTTTTTTTAAATCATTTATTCGTACAGGCTCAATCAAATAAACTTTACAGAGCCAAGTTTTCATATTTGCTTACATCAATTATCTTTAACCTAACGTTAAGAGAATAGAGCCGATTACTCGCGGCCGTCTCGAGGTTAATAGAAATAACAACTGAAAGGATGAGAAGGTGGGCATGAGTTTGAAGTGGGGTTTAAATAACACATTTTGACAATTCTTAATTGTCAAAAAACTTTAAACTATACAACTTTTGGCTTCTTTTGACTTGAACATTTTTGAAAGAGAAAAAAAATACGCAAAATAAAGATACAAAACCTTTAACTAGACATACAGGTTAAAAAAACTTCAATCTAAGGCTAATGTTAGTCAAAAACACATAAATGAGTTTCATGTACTCCAGGTTACGCAGAGCCAAAAATCTCGAACTGGTACATTGGGTTGTCTACCTCGAGCCCGAAGGGAATCATAAAGCTCAGATCTGACTCCACGATACTCAGCGCATGACCATATAATGTGATCTGCGTCCTGATAACCTTGTCCACATTCACAGAGATTGCTGTCACTCAGCCCAACACGACATAAATGAGCGTTCAAAGAATAATGATTGGACATGAGGCGAGACATCACACAAATGAAGTCTTGATCTACATCCATATTCCAAAACCATGATTAATTCGACACCTAGGGATGATAGAATATTGCCTCCGACCCAAATCTCCTTTACTCCATTTATACTGCCAGCTGACGAGTTGTTGACGAAAAATGGTAAAAAATATCGTTGAAGGTGATTTGTCGTTCATAAATATCGCCTTCCATAGCGCCGACCTATGCAAGCGAGTCCGCTTTCTCATTGCCCTGAACTGAACAATGAGATGGGACCCATACAAAGGTAATGATTAAATAACGCGAAGAAAAAGCACTTAAAAGCTCCTGTATTTTCATGAGAAAATACGAGGAGTGCTTTACCGGCCTCAAGGAGCGAATAGCCTCTATAGAACTGAGACTATCTGTGAAAATGAAGGACTGATCCGGTGTTAATGAGGCAACAATTTCTAGCGCAAAGTGTATTGCCACTAATTCAGCGACATATACGGAACAAGGATCATGAAGTTTACGATTGGCGGTATAGATTTCATTAAATATACCAAATTCTGCTGACTCAATGATCCGTCAGTGAAGAACGATTAAGTGGAATCAACTTGGCCAAACTTTGCAGCAAATATCACAGGAGCAATCATAGCACGATTTCACGAAGCTCTTGCTTCATGGATAAATCACAATGAGCAAACACGATTGGGAATATTCGGCGAAGGGCTGATATCCTGTGTTATGTAAAAATGGTACAAGGTAATGAAACGAGTTTGAGGTTTGAATTCAAGGAGCTTCTCAAAATGTTCGATTACCTAAGGGCTCATAACTTCACATCTGGTGAGGAACCGGAGAGATAGTTCCGAAACCCGATCCGAGAGTGGCAACATGCCAGTCAGCACTTCAAAACTCATGGTGTGAGTCGAATGCATGCAACCTAACGCGATACGAAGACACTGATACTGAATACGTTCAAGTTAAAGGATGTGCAGACAGATTGAACAACAGTTCGGCTTACCCCAAATTTGAAACTTTGGTTGTGCTGGGTTATGCTTCCTAGAAAAAGAAAACCTACACAGCTAACTCCGTAGAGAATTCGATACCTAGCTCTAGAGCCCAAATAGACAAATTGTTTAAGGTATCCTGCAAGGGTCCTTGTAGATCGACCCCATTGGGTCCCGTGACAGATACTACGCCGTCATCTGCAAGTTGTCTCAACGAACAGGTGTCACTTAGACTACCGTCAATGTCTTTGACATAAAAATTATACAAAGGAGGGCTTAAACATGATCCCTGGGGGATACCCATGTAGCTAAATAGAGAAAATGTAGAGATTCCATGAGAGAAGCTCATATGTTTCTCTGACAGCACATTGTACAATTTTTTTTCATTAATGAAGAAAAGCCACAAGCGTGGAGTTTATCTGAAAGAACTTCAACAGATATTGAATCAAAAGCCCCCTTTATATCCAAGAATACAAAAGCCGTTTGGTTTTTTTTAGATCCCTTACCCCTACGGAAACTGTATTGTGTATCTGAAAGCATGTTATTCATCTCAACCCATTTGTTCAGACGGGAGAGGATCATTTTCTCAACATCGCGATGGGTCGATAGGAGTTGTGGTCGGACGCGGGCTTACCAGGTTTTTGAATTGCAATAACTCTCACCCGTCTCCAATCATCCGGTACAATGTTGAGTTCCACAAACTGATTAAACAAGTTCAACATGTGCCTCCTAGCGACGTCTGGGAGGTTTTTAAGTAAGTTGAACTTGATCCCTTCAGCCCTAGGAGCCGTACTGCCACACGAAAGGAGTGCGAGAGAGAGTTCTACCATTGAAAAGGGCTAGCTGATCCTATCTATCGAGTTTTCGGTTTCGCAAGAAATGATTTGTGCCGGCACAGAATCTGGACAAACTTCTCGCGCGAACTTGAGGATCCATTGGTCCGAGTACTCTTCGCTCTCGTTGTTTCTGTTACGCAATCTTCGCGCCGTGTTCCAAAGAGTACGCATCGACGTTTCACGCGATAGCCCATCCACGAATCTTCGCCAGTATCCGAGTTTTTTAGCCTTGATGAGGCTCTTAAGTTCGCGTTCGAGAGCCGTGTATACTTCGAAGTGCTCAGGTGTTCCACGTCTACGGAAAAAACTTTATACGCGTCGGACTTTTTACGGTAAACCTCGGTGCATTGTTGATCCCACCATGGAGAAGGAGGTTTTCGGGGAAATGACGTTCCTGGAACAGGTCGAGTTTGAGCTTGAAGCGCGCTGTCTTAGATGAGGTTGGAAAGGAAGTTGTATTCCTTCAGCGGAGGAAGCCCTCCTACCGTTGTTACGGTTTCAACCACTGCTGTCCTAAGCCTTTTTTAATCGATGTGACGGGTAAGATCATACGCGACGTTGACAGATTCCGACGGATTGAACCCGGTGGCAACCGGAATTTTTATGAACAAATGATCACTACCGTGGGGATCTTGAATCTCATTCCATGTGCAATCCAACTATAATGAATTCGAACAAAGTGTGAGGTCTAATCTACTGCCAACTGAGGATAATCCAGCCAAACGTATTGTCTCCATTGTTAAGAACTGTCATATTGAAGTTGGCACAGAGGTCATATATTAGAGAAGACCGGTTGTCATCGTACAGTTCTCTCGAGCCTGTACCGTGGAAGTTAAAATCTCCTATGACCAACCGCGGAGCCGAAAGAAGTATTCCAGTCGATTCTGGTTAATTGAGGCTCTAGGAGGAATATAAACGGAAGCAATGCAAAGGTTTTTATTTTTAATAATAGCCTGACATGCGACAACTTCAATACCTGGAATTTGAGGAAAATTCACTCCATAGAAGGGGTAGCACTTTTTGATCCCCAAAAGTACTCCTCCTCCACGCAAATCCTCACGATCAGGACGAATAATATTGAAATCATGAAACGGAAGATCGATTTCGGAAGAGAGCCATGTTTCACAAAGAACGAATGCATCACAACCGGTAGTGTGAGCCAAACAATTGAACGGTTCCAATTTAGGGACAAGACTTCGACAATTCCACTGTAGAACAGTGATCAAATCCCCGACCTCATTTGGAAAATTATCCATCGAAGGAAATGATAGCTGCAAGGGCCCCTCGTTTAATGTTAATTGCTTTAAAAAGTCCTCACTGCGGGAAGCATTTCCAAAACAATGCTTTTGAGAGGGTCAGAAATTTCGAGGTACTTGAAGATACCTTCGGCAATGTCATCAAATGAGAACAGCTCACTTGGGGAGGGGGCTTCTGTTCCTGAAATAGGGGCTTCAGGGGTTTTGGATGTCCCCGGGAGAGATTGTTCTTATTGTTTATTGAAGTCAAACTGACAAAAAAAAACTCATCTTAAACTACATTTATTTGTTTCTCAACGTACAATAAAATCAAATACAAGGTAACATATTAAAAAGATGACTCATGTTGCGCATTGGCTCATGGAGTCCATAGTAGATTTCATAGCTTTGATTTGGCACCAACAAAACTAAAATCGGTACACAAATAGCTCAGTATGTAATCGGAGACTAAACAGTTTGATTACTATTATAATAGGCCGTCGAGTACTGTTTCGTTCATATCTTCGTAACGAAATGTCCGAGTGAAAAAAAAAATCAATTGCGTTCTATGGGAATGTTGTAGCTTCCATGCCGTCAACAGAACTGAAATCGGTTCACAGATGGCTGAGAAACCGATGTGACATTATGTGTAACGCACACGCACACACACACACACACACACACACACACACACACACACACACACACACGCGCGCGCATATACACACACACACATACACACACACACACACACACACACACACACACACACACACACACACACTTGATGTAAGAAGGGTAAAAAGGTATTTGGAAGTATATAATGCTAATATATGTTTTGATATTTTTAGCCATTTACGATGAACTTCGTCGACGAGCAGGCTGGAGAAACAAGTCACAAGCGACACAAGTTCTCCCGATTACACTGTGCACGGAAAACTTCTGTGGAGGATACCCTTACTGATATAATGAAAGAATCTTTGACTGGGTTTGATCCCAAGATGGGCTATCTATTGGTCAAATCAAGCGGCAAAAAATCATTCTGGAAGCATGACCCAGAGTTCGAAGCGCAGATGCTACAGTTCTGTGTATCTGACGAGCAGGAACACGAAAACATTTCACAGTCAAGCGAAAACGATGACGGATTGAGTGAAGATGAGCGACAACTTTGAGTTAAGATGAATTCAGCGCCAACAATTGATAAGTGCGAATCTGCTTTTGTAAATAAACACTTTGTCTGCTAATTTATCGGAAGTTGAATACAATTCCTTCAAATTGAATGTATCAGCGAAAATAGACAAAGCTCCTCTACCTTAAACAATGCTTAATTTGTATTTGTGACCTTTAGTTCAGGAGAAAATGACTACGAAAGCCATTGTTTACAAAAGCAGATTCGTCCTAATCTAATGTTATCTCTGAATTATCTGATGGTAATGGATAATATACTTTTTTGTGGTGGCCCAGGTAACATGTTTTATTCCAAACACATTTGAAAAGCGTATGGATAAATCGGCAATATTCCGAAAATATGGGGAAGTGGGGTGAAATCAGCAATATCTCCGTTTCCCGACTCGTGCAATGGCTACAACTATCTCCATTCGATTACTACGGAAATTCAACATAATATGCGGCTTATTTTGACTACCGCAGACCCCTCCGAGCATAGATTAATCCGCAATATTCGAAATTATGGGGAATTGGGGTAAAATAAGCCCAATATCTCTGTGTCCCGACTCGTGTTGTGAATGCAATTATATTTATTTGAATTCTAGGGAAATTCTACATCAGAATAGGCTTATTTAGACTACCGCAGACCCCTACGACCATAGATTAATGAACAGTATTCGAAAACATGGGGAAGGTGGGGTAAAATCAGCAAAATCTCCGTCACCCGACCCGTGCGGTGGCTGCAACCACCTCCATTCTATTTGTAGGGGAACTCTACATAAGAATAGGCCTATTTTGGCTACCTCATACCCCGCGGCCGTCTCGAGGTTAATAGAAATAACAACTGAAAGGATGAGAAGGTGGGCAGGAGTTTGAAGTGGGGTTTAAATAACACATTTTGACAATTCTAAATTGTCAAAAAACTTAAAACTATACAACTTTTGGCTTCTTTTGACTTGAACATTTTTGAAAGAGAAAAAAAATACGCAAAATAAAGATACAAAACCTTTAACTAGACATACAGGTTAAAAAAACTTCAATCTAAGGCTAATGTTAGTCAAAAACACATAAATGAGTTTCATGTACTCCAGGTTACGCAGAGCCAAAAATCTCGAACTGGTACATTGGGTTGTCTACCTCGAGCCCGAAGGGAATCATAAAGCTCAGATCTGACTCCACGATACTCAGCGCATGACCATATAATGTGATCTGCGTCCTGATAACCTTGTCCACATTCACAGAGATTGCTGTCACTCAGCCCAACACGACATAAATGAGCGTTCAAAGAATAATGATTGGACATGAGGCGAGACATCACACAAATGAAGTCTTGATCTACATCCATATCCCAAAACCATGATTAATTCGACAGCTTGGGATGAAAAAAAATACGCAAAATAAAGATACAAAACCTTTAACTAGACATACAGGTTAAAAAAACTTCAATCTAAGGCTAATGTTAGTCAAAAACACATAAATGAGTTTCATGTACTCCAGGTTACGCAGAGCCAAAAATCTCGAACTGGTACATTGGGTTGTCTACCTCGAGCCCGAAGGGAATCATAAAGCTCAGATCTAACTCCACGATACTCAGCGCATGACCATATAATGTGATCTGCGTCCTGATAACCTTGTCCACATTCACAGAGATTGCTGTCACTCAGCCCAACACGACATAAATGAGCGTTCAAAGAATAATGATTGGACATGAGGCGAGACATCACACAAATGAAGTCTTGATCTACATCCATATCCCAAAACCATGATTAATTCGACAGCTTGGGATGATAGAATATTGCCATCGCCCCAAATCTCCTTTACTCCATTTATACTGCCAGCTGACGAGTGACTGTTGACGAAAAATGGTAAAAAATATCGTTGAAGGTGATTTGTCGTTCATAAATATCGCCTTCCATAGCGACGACCTTTGCAAGCGAGTCCGCTTTCTCATTGCCCTGAACTGACAATGAGATGGGACCCATACAAAGGTGATGATTAAATAACGCGAAGAAAAAGCACTGAAAAGCTCCTGTATTTTCATGAGAAAATACGAGGAGTGCTTTACCGGCCTCAAGGAGCGAATAGCCTCTATAGAACTGAGACTATCCGTGAAAATGAAGGACTGATCCGGTGTTAATGAGGCAACAATTTCTAGCGCAAAGTGTATTGCCACTAATTCAGCGACATATACGGAACAAGGAGCATGAAGTTTACGATTGGCGGTATAAATTTCATTAAATATACCAAATTCTGCTGACTCAATGATCCGTCAGTGAAGAACGATTAAGTGGAATCAACTTGGCCAAACTTTGCAGCAAATATCACAGGAGCAATCATAGGACGATTTCACGAAGCTCTTGCTTCATGGATAAATCACAATGAGCAAACACGATTGAGAATATTCGGCGAAGGGCTGATATCCTGTGTTATGTAAAAATGGTACAAGCTAATGAAACGAGTTTGAGGTTTGAATTCAAGGAGCTTCTCAAAATGTTCGATTACCTAAGGGCTCATAACTTCACATCTGGTGAGGAACCGGAGAGATAGTTCCGAAACCCGATCCGAGAGTGGCAACATGCCAGCCAGCACTTCAAAACTCATGGTGTGAGTCGAGTGCATGCAACCTAACGCGATACGAAGACACTGATACTGAATACGTTCAAGTTAAAGGATGTGCAGACAGATTGAACAACAGTTATCGGCTTACCCCAAATTTGAAACTTTGGTTGTGCTGGGTTATGCTTCCTAGCAAAAGAAAACTATGTTAAAGTGGGGATCTTGAATCTCATTCCATGTGCAATCCAACGATAATGAATTCGAACAAAGTGTGAGGTCTAATCTACTGCCAACTGAGGAAGATCCAGCCAAACGTGTTACTCCTCCATTGTTAAGAACTGTCATATTGAAGTTGTCACAGAGGTCATATATTAGAGAAGACCGGTTGTCATCGTACAGTTCTCTCGAGCCTGTACCGTGAAAGTTAAAATCTCCTATGACCAACCGCGGAGCCGAAAGAACCGAACAAGTATTCCAGTCGATTCTGGTTTTTTGAGGCTCTAGGAGGAATATAAACGGAAGCAATGCAAAGGTTTTTATTTTTAATAATAGCCTGACATGCGACAACTTCAATACCTGGAGTTTGAGGAAAATTCACTCCATAGAAGGGGTAGCACTTTTTGATCCCCAAAAGTACTCCTCCTCCACGCAAATCCTCACGATCAGGACGAATAATATTGAAATCATGAAAAGGAAGATCGATTTCGGAAGAGAGCCATGTTTCACAAAGAGCGAATGCATCACAACCGGTAGTGTGAGCCAAACAATTGAACGGTTCCAATTTAGGGACAAGACTTCGACAATTCCACTGTAGAACAGTGATCAAATCCCTGACCTCATTTGGAAAATTATCCATCGAAGGAAATGATTGCTGCAAGGGCCCCTCCTTTAATGTAAATTGCTTTAAAAATGCCCCACTGTGGGAAGCATTTCCAAAACAATGCTTTTGAGAGGGTCAGAAATTTCGAGGTACTTGAAGATACCTTCGGCAATGTCATCAAATGAGAACAGCTCACTTGGGGAGGGGGCTTCTGTTCCTGAAATAGGGGCTTCAGGGGTTCTGGATGTCCCCGGGAGAGATTATTCTTATTGTTTATTGAAGTCAAACTGACAAAAAAAAACTCATCTTAAACAACATTTATTTGTTTCTCAACGTACAATAAAATCAAATACAAGGTAACATATTAAAAAGACGACTCATGTTGCGCATTGGCTCATGGAGTCCATAGTTGGTTCTTGCTGCGGGAAGGCTCAGGAACGAATGTTCGCGTAGATTACGGCGGCGTATGTTGATGTCCAACATGCTGAGCAGTGAAGAACAATCAATGTTTCCTTGCAGAAGATCGCCAATAAAACAGGCTTTTGCCACGTCTTCCATCAAGTAGATGCAGGTTGATGTGCTGGCACCGACTGCTATAGCTGGGTAGATTGAACGTGTCTCTTTACATGAGTTGACGTAGGGCAAATCGAATGAATTTCCGCTGGATGGCATCAACAAGCTGGATTCCATTCTGGTAATAGGGAGACCAGAAAACAGAACAATATTCCAGAATAGGGCGAACGATTGCGCAATAAAGCGATTTCAAGCAATAAACATCCTTAAATTTTTTGCCTAACTGCGGTGATGCCTTAGACACGACGTATGCTACGTGGTCTTTGAAGGTCACTTTGGAATCGATGAGAATCCCCAAATCCTTAACCGTCGTTTCGCGCTGCAGCTCAAATCCTGCCAAAGCATAACCGAATTGGTAGAGTTCGCGTTTACGGCCAAATGAAATCACCGAGCACTTGGACACATTCAATGTCATCCGATTGATGCGACACCATTCAGCGAACGCCCCCAGCGTCTATTGTAAACTTTATCGCGTAGAACAGCTTCAAATCATCAGCGTATGAAAGTTTTTGGCATTTGAGGATGAGATTGACATCGTTTATGTAAAGCAGGAACAAAAACGGCCCAAAGTGGCTGCCTTGGGGCACGCCGGACCAAACTGGTGACGAAACGTGATCACTGATTCTGACGGACATACTACGATCGGTCAGGTAGGATCGCAGCCAAGTTGTTGCTCATGCTTTACTTATCAAACTTGGCTATTGCTATCTGGTGATTCATGTTATCGGACGCAGTGGAAAGATCCATGTAAATAGCATCTACTTGATTACCGTTTTCAAGCTGCTTGACCATGAAAGAGGTGAAGCACGTCAAATTAGTGGATGTCCAACGTTTGGGAATAAATCCATGCTGATCTGGCGAAATATAGTACGCGTAGCTCTGCACTAGCTTCAGAAGAATTATCATCTAAAACAACTTGGATACTGCACATAATGCAGCTATGCCCCGGTAATTTGAGACCATTCTCTTGCAACCTTTCTTAAACACTGGGAAAACATATGACTGTTTCCAACAGTCCGGAAATATGCCAGTGGACAAAGAAAGATTGAACATCTTTGCTACCGAAGACGCAAGCAAATCCACGCACCGTTTCAGTACAAGCGATGGAATACCGTTCGGACCACATCCCGTAGAGGACTTCAATTCCTTGCCAGCTGCAATAACGATGTCATTCGTGATGGCGTAATGCTTTCCGGAGGCAGGAAGACGGGGCACATTACTGGTGGCGAGCGCGATGTCCTGCGGGTCGAGCAACTCGTTGGAGAAAACGTTGCTGAATTGGGAACGGAAAATATCGGCAATACCGGCGACGCAATCAAGCACACCATCCGTCATCGTGGAGGGCAAACCAACTTCCTTCCGCTGATCATTGACGTGACGCCAAAAACTTTTCGGGTTGGAAGCTAACTGGAAGCTGGAAAGTCCTGGGTGTAGTTAGTACTAAGGAAACCAGGATTAATTGTTTTTTTCCTTTTTTCCACCTTTTTTTGAAACGGGAAAGCTGGTCTCGGGCTTCTTTCCAGCAACTTTCCGTGGGCGGACGCGTCTTCGCTTCCTTGAAGCACCTTCCGGAAAAGTGAACGATGTTCCCTCTTCAGTCGAATCAAAGTCAGACTCGTCATCTGTCAGAGGAGCGAAGAGATTTTTGTATTGGCAACCTAACGCGATACGAAGACACTGATACTGAATACGTTCAAGTTAAAGGATGTGCAGACAGATTGAACAACAGTTATCGGCTTACCCCAAATTTGAAACTTTGGTTGTGCTGGGTTATGCTTCCTAGCAAAAGAAAACTATGTTAAAGTGGGGATCTTGAATCTCATTCCATGTGCAATCCAACGATAATGAATTCGAACAAAGTGTGAGGTCTAATCTACTGCCAACTGAGGAAGATCCAGCCAAACGTGTTACTCCTCCATTGTTAAGAACTGTCATATTGAAGTTGTCACAGAGGTCATATATTAGAGAAGACCGGTTGTCATCGTACAGTTCTCTCGAGCCTGTACCGTGAAAGTTAAAATCTCCTATGACCAAC
The DNA here is from genome assembly GCA_034211315.2 of Aedes japonicus. NCBI lineage: Eukaryota > Metazoa > Arthropoda > Insecta > Diptera > Culicidae > Aedes > Aedes japonicus. The sequence continues at coordinate 37,500 of JASCZW010008284.1, read as the reverse complement.
CGCGGAGCCGAAAGAACCGAACAAGTATTCCAGTCGATTCTGGTTTTTTGAGGCTCTAGGAGGAATATAAACGGAAGCAATGCAAAGGTTTTTATTTTTAATAATAGCCTGACATGCGACAACTTCAATACCTGGAGTTTGAGGAAAATTCACTCCATAGAAGGGGTAGCACTTTTTGATTCCCAAAAGTACTCCTCCTCCACGCAAATCCTCACGATCAGGACGAATAATATTGAAATCATGAAAAGGAAGATCGATTTCGGAAGAGAGCCATGTTTCACAAAGAGCGAATGCATCACAACCGGTAGTGTGAGCCAAACAATTGAACAGTTCCAATTTAGGGACAAGACTTCGACAATTCCACTGTAGAACAGTGATCAAATCCCTGACCTCATTTGGAAAGTTATCCATCGAAGGAAATGATTGCTGCAAGGGCCCCTCCTTTAATGTAAATTGCTTTAAAAATGCCCCACTGTGGGAAGCATTTCCAAAACAATGCTTTTGAGAGGGTCAGAAATTTCGAGGTACTTGAAGATACCTTCGGCAATGTCATCAAATGAGAACAGCTCACTTGGGGAGGGGGCTTCTGTTCCTGAAATAGGGGCTTCAGGGGTTTTGGATGTCCCCGGGAGAGATTATTCTTATTGTTTATTGAAGTCAAACTGACAAAAAAAACTCATCTTAAACAACATTTATTTGTTTCTCAACGTACAATAAAATCAAATACAAGGTAACATATTTCAAACTTGCTTAAAAGCTAGCGCATAAATATTGTTGCGTGAAAGTAATATAATACCAGTGATGCCAGTTTCACTGAAATCGAAGTGAAATCGAAACTATTAACCGCAAATATAAAACTATTTTCATAATTTTTTTTTAAATTTAAAAACATAAAAATAAGAACATAAAAAAAAGAAAAATTTAGGATGAGTTTGCTTTTATTTAAATCGAGGTCAATCGGCAAAAATGTTAAAGAGTGGAATAATCATTAACGGTCTTCCAAAACTCGAAATTTTGACAGTGCAGCTCGATGCTCTGCAAGAAGCTCCTCTACAAAAAGTAGAGGAGCAAAGACATGACGTAAAATCTATGTTTACAAAATGTAGCTACAGGCAAGATGATTTATCTCTTGAATGCAAGGATCAAATTACAGCAAACTGGCTAAAAGGTGTAACTTGGTATTTTACTCCATACGTAAATGCCGAGCTTATTGCTCTGACCATTAAAAACATTGATGGGTCTATCGCTCCCCGCACAAGCAAGAAAGAGCGTGCCACCCTTAGAAATGAAACCAACTAAGTTCCTGCAGGTGAACCTCCATCATGCAAAAGGAGCATCTGCTGTCATGAGTCGGAGGTTTAGAAAAGAGGGGCTGGGCGTGGTACTAATTCAAGAGCCATGGACTAATAAAGGAAAAATACTGGGTATTCAAACACAGGACTGTAAGTTGTTCTATGATGAAAATCAAAGTACGCCAAGAACTGCTGTTTTGGTTGATAAAACACTCAATTGCTATCCCATTACAGAATTCTTCAAACGGGACATTGTTGCGGTCATGGTTGAGGTGCCTACCACCAGAGGAAAAACTGAGGTCATAGTGGCTTCAGCCTATTTTCCAGGTGATGCTTCTGAGGTGCCTCCTCCTGAGATCGACTCATTTGTTAAGTACTGCAGAGCAAACAATAAGTTATTCATAATTGGCTGTGATGCCAACGCACATCATACCGTGTGGGGTAGTACGGATATCAACAGTCGAGGGGAGTGCTTATTGGAATATCTCTCTTCAAACAATATAAACATATGCAATAAGGGAAACGAACCTACCTTTTCAAATGCTATCAGACAAGAAGTCTTGGATTTGACATTGTGCAATAGTGCAATTTATGAACGTATTTCAAAGTGGGAAGTCTCTGAGGAAACGTCATTGTCGGATCATAGACACATTGTGTTCGAATGGAGTGGTGGAAATAGGTCAACTACTACATTTCGAAATCCGAGGAAAAAAAACTGGGATCAATATGCACAACATTTAAACTCGGAGTTATTTACAGAAGGTGGAAAGATTGATTCAGTTCAGAAACTGGAATCATTTTCCCAAAAGGTAAATGACACGATTTTAAATTCTTTCCATATTAGTTGTCCTATCAAGGAATCGTCCTCTAACAGGGATGTTCCGTGGTGGAACACTAAGTTGGAACGTCTGCGTAAAACATCTCGTAGGTTGTTTAATAAAGCGAAAAGAACCTCAGATTGGACCCCCTATAGGAGTGCCCTTACTGAGTACAATAAAGAAATAAGAAAATCTAAACGAAGATCCTGGGTTCTAACGTGTGAAAACATAAGCAATAGTCCGGAAGTCGCAAGACTTCAGAGGGCTCTTGCAAAGGATCATACGATTGAACTTGGGAATCTGAAAAATGAGGATGGAGTTTTTACAAAAACTCCTAGTGAAACGTTAAAGCTGATTATGGAAACACATTTTCCTGGATCAGTTTTGTGTGTAGATCCAATCAGAGATGGATCACTTGAAGGTGGAAAAAGTTCTACAAGGACATCTCAAATGTCTGTTGGAGCGAAAATTGCTGCAAATGACTTGGCTGACAAAATCTTTAAGAAAGCCAGGGTAGAAAATGCGTTGAGATCTTTTCAGCCTTACAAATCTGCAGGAATGGACGGGATATTTCCAGCACTACTTCAAAACGGCGAAGCAGTGTTGATCTCGCCATTAATTGAGATTTTTAAGGCAAGTTTAAGACTCAACCATATTCCAACTTCATGGGCACAGGTAAAAGTTATCTTCATACCTAAAGTAGGAAAGCGAGACAAGACGCATCCTAAATCATACAGACCCATTAGTCTTTCATCAGTCCTATTAAAGACAATGGAAAAAGTGTTGAATGATTATATCAATTCAAATTACATGAACAAGCATCCACTATCTGAGTTCCAGTTTGCTTACCAGTCTGGTAAGTCAACAGTTACGGCACTGCATAGTGTGGTTTCAAAGGTAGAAAATGCTCTATCGGTAAAAGAAATAGCACTTTGTTCTTTCTTAGATATTGAAGGAGCTTTCGACAACGCTTCCTATTCATCAATGGCTCGTGCCATGAAGAAAAGGAACTTTGACATGAACATAATTAACTGGGTTCATACCATGCTTGCAAAAAGAGAAATCACTTCAGAGCTGGGAAGTTCGTCTATTACAATACGGGCAACGAAAGGTTGTCCCCAAGGAGGAGTCCTCTCACCACTTATGTGGTCCTTAGTTGTAGACGAGCTTCTAAGAAGCTTAGAGGAAAAAGGTTTCGAGGTTGTAGGTTTTGCAGACGATATAGTCATTATAGTGAGGGGAAAATTTGACAACATCATTTCAGAAAGAATGCAATGGGCCCTAAAATTTACCCAGTCTTGGTGTATCAAGGAGGGCCTTAGCATTAATCCAGCAAAAATAGTAATTGTACCTTTCACTAGGAAAAGGAAGTTTAGTCTAAAAGCGTTCCAGCTAGGAGGATTAAAGGTCCATCTTAGTGAACAGGTTAAATACTTAGGAGTGATACTGGATGCCAAACTGAACTGGAATGCTCACCTTGAGTGTGTGATCGGTAAGGCAACCAGTGCTTTCTGGATTTGCTCAAAAACATTTGGCAGAAAATGGGGTCTAAGAACAAAAATGATAATGTGGATTTATACATCCATAATACGTCCTAAACTATCGTATGCTTCTCTTGTGTGGTGGCCAAAAACAAAAGAGGCTACTGCACAGAAAAAGCTTACAAAACTTCAACGGCTAGTATCCATTGCTATAACGGGAGCGATGCGCAGCACTCCATCAAATGCGTTGAATGCAATTCTAAATCTGCTGCCTTTGCACAAATACGTGCAACTAGAAGCGGAAAAGAGTATGCTTAGACTTAAACGGTTGAAAATTTTCATGTCTGGTGACTTAGTCGGTCACCTGAGCATTTCACAAAGCTTTCAAAATGGGCCAGTGATGTACATGAATGGAGACTGGATGAAACCTGTGGAAAACCATGACATCCCTTACAACATATGTGAAACGTCACGTATAGATTGGGAAGTCGGAGGTCCCACTGTTCGTCATGGCTCAATAAAATTCTTCACAGATGGCTCAAAAATTGGAACAAAAACGGGAGCAGGAATCTTCGGCCCTGGGGTAGAAATGTCAGTGGCGATGGGAAACTATCCAACGGTTTTCCAAGCGGAGATCTTTGCTATAATAAAATGTGTTAACGTTTGTCTGATGAGAAAATATAGATATGCAAATATTTGTATTTTTACAGACAGCCAAGCGGCACTCAAAGCGTTAAGTAATTATAAATGAACATCCAAACTTGTCTGGGAATGCATTCTTTCATTGCGAAAGGTGTGCCAAGAGAACTCGGTAAATTTATTCTGGGTTCCGGGACACTGTGGCATTGAAGGCAATGAAAGGGCAGACGAGCTTGCTAAACAAGGTTCAAATGCACAGTTTATTGGCCCAGAACCATTCTGCGGTATATCATACTGTGCCATAAAAATGAAATTAAAATCTTGGGAAGAGCAAAGGGTGATGACCAATTGGTTGGTCACCACAAAGTGTTCTCAAGCGAAAAGGTTTATAATTCCAAATGTTACAATTAGTAAAAAGCTTCTGGAGCTCAATAAGAGAGTTCTTTGTACCTACACGGGCCTAGTAACCGGACATTGCCCGAGTAGATATCATTTGAAGAACATTGGCCAGTTTCAGAATGATATCTGTCGTTTCTGTAACATGGAACGTGAAACCTCGGAACATCTGCTTTGCAGTTGTGATGCTGTGTACAAGAGCAGACTTGAATTTCTGTACAGTGGCTATATGCAACCTAAAGAAATTTGGACTGCAAATCCTGGTAAGGTGGTGGGTTTTATAAACTCAATTTTGCCTGACTGGGAGACGCGTCTTAGGCTGGTCACTTGACAAATGGTGATCTAGCTTTAAGATGCGAATTAGTATAGTAAACAGGGGTATATCACAAAAGTTCAACTCAGTAGACGCAGTGATTCTACGCCCCAACATAAAAAAAAAAAAAAAAAACACATATTAAAAAGACGACTTATGTTGCGCATTGGCTCATGGAGTCCATAGTTGGTTCTTGCTGCGGGAAGGCTCAGGAACGAATGTTCGCGTAGATTACGGCGGCGTATGTTGATGTCCAACATGCTGAGCAGTGAAGAACAATCAATGTTTCCTTGTAGAAGATCGCCAATAAAACAGGCTTTTGCCACGTCTTCCATCAAGTAGATGCAGGTTGATGTGCTGGCACCGACTGCTATAGCTGGGTAGATTGAACGTGTCTCTTTACATGAGTTGACGTAGGGCAAATCGAATGAATTTCCGCTGGATGGCATCAACAAGCTGGATTCCATTCTGGTAATAGGGAGACCAGAAAACAGAACAATATTCCAGAATAGGGCGAACGATTGCGCAATAAAGCGATTTCAAGCAATAAACATCCTTAAATTTTTTGCCTAACTGCGGTGATGCCTTAGACACGACGTATGCTACGTGGTCTTTGAAGGTCACTTTGGAATCGATGAGAATCCCCAAATCCTTAACCGTCGTTTCGCGCTGCAGCTCAAATCCTGCCAAAGCATAACCGAATTGGTAGAGTTCGCGTTTACGGTCAAATGAAATCACCGAGCACTTGGACACATTCAATGTCATCCGATTGATGCGACACCATTCAGCGAACGCCCCCAGCGTCTATTGTAAACTTTATCGCGTAGAACAGCTTCAAATCATCAGCGTATGAAAGTTTTTGGCATTTGAGGATGAGATTGACATCGTTTATGTAAAGCAGGAACAAAAACGGCCCAAAGTGGCTGCCTTGGGGCACGCCGGACCAAACTGGTGACGAAACGTGATCACTGATTCTGACGGACATACTACGATCGGTCAGGTAGGATCGCAGCCAAGTTGTTGCTCATGCTTTACTTATCAAACTTGGCTATTGCTATCTGGTGATTCATGTTATCGGACGCAGTGGAAAGATCCATGTAAATAGCATCTACTTGATTACCGTTTTCAAGCTGCTTGACCATGAAAGAGGTGAAGCACGTCAAATTAGTGGATGTCCAACGTTTGGGAATAAATCCATGCTGATCTGGCGAAATATAGTACGCGTAGCTCTGCACTAGCTTCCGAAGAATTATCATCTTAAACAACTTGGATACTGCACATAATGCAGCTATGCCCCGGTAATTTGAGACCATTCTCTTGCAACCTTTCTTAAACACTGGGAAAACATATGACTGTTTCCAACAGTCCGGAAATATGCCAGTGGACAAAGAAAGATTGAACACCTTTGCTACCGAAGACGCAAGCAAATCCACGCACCGTTTCAGTACAAGCGATGGAATACCGTTCGGACCACATCCCGTAGAGGACTTCAATTCCTTGCCAGCTGCAATAACGATGTCATTCGTGATGGCGTAATGCTTTCCGGAGGCAGGAAGACGGGGCACATTACTGGTGGCGAGCGCGATGTCCTGCGGGTCGAGCAACTCGTTGGAGAAAACGTTGCTGAATTGGGAACGGAAAATATCGGCAATACCGGCGACGCAATCAAGCACACCATCCGTCATCGTGGAGGGCAAACCAACTTCCTTCCGCTGATCATTGACGTGACGCCAAAAACTTTTCGGGTTGGAAGCTAACTGGAAGCTGGAAAGTCCTGGGTGTAGTTAGTACTAAGGAAACCAGGATTAATTGTTTTTTTCCTTTTTTCCACCTTTTTTTGAAACGGGAAAGCTGGTCTCGGGCTTCTTTCCAGCAACTTTCCGTGGGCGGACGCGTCTTCGCTTCCTTGAAGCACCTTCCGGAAAAGTGAACGATGTTCCCTCTTCAGCCGAATCAAAGTCAGACTCGTCATCTGTCAGAGGAGCGAAGAGATTTTTGTATTGGCATCGGGTGATGGTGAGGCTTTTTTCACCATTTCGGCGAATGATTGCCTTGAACGCCATTAAAGCGAGCGTTCTAAGTTTTCCTCGCTTTGCTTATACGCCGGGCACGGGAGAGAGCATGAGGAGGAGTACCCTTACAGAAAGCGCATTTTGGTGTGCTGTCTGCGCAGGCGCCATCCTCATGTTTCTCCCTGCAGTTGGAGCAGCGTGTCTTATTGCCGCAGTGGGAGGTCTTATGTCCCATCTGCTGGCATTTCTGGCAGATCATGACCTAAAGAACAAACAACCGCACAGGTAGTCAAAGTTTTCCCAGCTCGACGTATTGAGGAAGGGCTGAACCAGAGAAAGTCACACAAAACGAGTCTGAGTGGGAAAATTTATTTTTACCCTCACTGATCAACACTGTGCGTAGTTTTCGCACAGCGAGTATCTTGACTGAAGGAAGCAGAGGGTTCTTAAATCGACCAACCTCCTGCTTCAACAGGATTTCAGGGGTCAAACTCGCTTCGGTGACCACCCCTTCAATCTCAATACCTCGATCTGGGATGTACACTAAATATTCCAGGGTGAAGAACTGAGAGACAGCAATCTCATTAGCTGGTTTAAGGTTGGACACAACGGCCCTCAATTTATAGGGTCTCACCTTAATTATCTCGGTCACGAGCGAGAAATGTTTCGTTAGATCGTTAGTAATCTGATAAACATTCAGAGGTTTCGTTTTGGCCTGAATGTAGAGAACCCATGGACCAGCTGAATCATCTGGATAGGCCCGTGACCGGGCGACATTTTGAGAAACCTCATTATTTGTCAGCATGGATGAATCATCTTCCGATAAATCATCCTTGTCGCACCCGTGCACTATAAGATATCAGGCGAACGAAAATCGGAAAAGTGACCTTCACCAAAACTTTTTTTCAATTTTTTTTTATCGAAAGTAAACATATAAATTAAGAAAACTTTAAAGTTTCAAGCCTCTAGCACTTTTCATTCCTGAGATATTAGATGTCAAAGTTGTAAGTTATCGAAAAAACGTACTTTTTGCCGAAAAAATACACTTTATCTCAAGTTAAATGTTGACCTTTTTTTTATGAGATAACCCCTAGCTCACTATACATAATTGAAAAGGTAACAAAACTAGCTTTAAAAAATAATAATACGATAGGTTGTCATTCAGAAATAAAATCAAAAAAATCTTTAAGAGAAGAAAAAACATAATAAAAATGGATATTTCGTTTTTTCCCCGCAAATCCCCGTATAACCCAGCAGCTCTGAATCAAGTGTGGGATGTATAATAACTAATTACGAAGGAAAATTCTGCGCAAACTCGCGCCATTTTGAAATCAGGTGGTTTAAAAATATGACCACTTTGGTGCAATTCCATTATTTTAGGTTAATGAAAATGTATTTACTTTTTTGGGCGATTTTGGTAATTTCTGGCGATGGTTTAACCAAAATAAGTTATAAATTTACACTTTACAGAAAATTTCGACCATTTTTTGAAAACGGCTGAACATTTTTACCCTTCTTACATCAATAGAAGGGTATTAAAATCGCTTGAAAACTCGACTTTTTATCCGAGGCCCACAGGGCCGAGTGTCATATACCATTCGACTCAGCTCGACGAACTGAGCACATGTCTGTGAGTATGTATGTGTGTGTGTATATGTGTGTGTATATATATGTGTGTGTGTGTGTGTGCGTGTATGTGTGTGCGTTACAAATAATGTCACATCGGTTTCTCAGCCATCTGTGAACCGATTTCAGTTCTGTTGACGGCAATTGGAAGCTACAACATTCCCATAGAACGCGATTGATTTTTTTTTTTCATTCGGACATTTCGTTACGAAGATATGAACGAAACAGTACTTGAAGGCCTATTATAATAGTTATCAAACAGTTTAGTTTTCGATTACATACTGAGCTATTTGTGTACCAATTTTAGTTTTGTTGGTGCCAAATCAAAGCTATGATATCTCCAAATAACTGGTCATAATTTCATTATGATTGGATAATCCTTCATGGAGATATGACCAAAACAATACCTGAGAGCACATAATTGTGAGATGACAATATACTCGTTGCAGTGCAAAACCAAACAAGACCAATCACACCAATCGATGCCGCTTGCATTCTATTGTGTCGCATCTGGAGCGTTGTTTAGCTTATACAGCGGACTTGCCACACTATGTGACTGTATAGAATTAGAGCAGCATCGATTGGCTCGAGTGGTCTGGTTTTGAACTGCACGGAGTATATTCGAAAATTACACAAAGTCTCCATTTACTATTTTCAACGAATATGTACTTATTAAGCATCTTGAATCCATATTGATAATCAAAATTGAAGCTCAGGATTGAAGCTTTGTTAACGCCAAATAAAAGTTATAAAATCTTCAAATAAGTGTTCAAAATTTCATTATGTTAACTTCCCTTTTTACCCTTCTTACATCAATAGAAGGTTAATAAGATCGCTTGAAAACTCGACTGTTTATCCGAGGCCCACAGGGCCGAGTATCATATACCATTCGACTCAGCTCGACGAACTGAGCACATGTCTGTGTGTATGTATGTGTGTGTGTGTGTGTGTGTGTTTATGTGTGTGTGCGTTACAAATAATGTCACATCGGTTTCTCAGCCATCTGTGAACCGATTTCAGTTCTGTTGACGGCAAATGGAAGCTACAACACTCCCATAGAACGCTATTGATTTTTTTTCATTCGGACATTTCGTTACGAAGATATGAACGAAACAGTACTTGAAGGCCTATTATAATAGTAATCAAACAGTTTAGTCTCTGATTACATACTGATCTATTTGTGTACCGATTTTAGTTTTGTTGGTGTCAAATCCAAGTTATGAAATCTCCAAATAACTGGTCATAATTTCATTATGATTGGATAATCCTTCGTGGAGATATGACCAAAACAATACATGAGAGCACATAATTGTGAGATGAAAATATACTCGTTGCAGTGCAAAACCAAACAAGACCACTCACCCCAATCGATGCCGCTTGCATTCTATTGTTCGCATCTCGTGCATTGTATAGCACATACAGTGGACTAGCCACACTATGCGATTCTATAGAATGAGAGCAGGATCGATTGGCTCGAGTGGTCTGGTTTTGAACTACAACGAGTATATTCGAAAATTACACAAAGTCTCCATTTCATATAACCAATTTTCAACGAACCTGTACTTATTAAGCATATTGAATCCATATCGATAATCAAAATTGACGGTTAGGATTGACTAATAATTCATTCAATGGACCGATTATATATATTTTTTTTAATAATCATTTATTTGTACAGGCTCAATCGAATTAACTTTACAGAGCCAAATTTTCATGTTTATATACATCATTTATCTTAAAACTAAAGTTAGGAGGATAGAGCCGATTACTCGCGGCCGTCTCGAGGTTAATAGGAATTACAAATTACGGATGGGAAAGAGGGTGGGAATTTAAAGTATGGTTTACATAACACATTAAATTTAAATTCTAAATTATCTAAACACTTATAACTATACAACTTATGGTTTTCTTTTAACTTGAACATTTCTTGAAAAAGAAAAAAAAAACACACACACACATACACATATAAAAAAAACTTATACTAAACATACAGGTTAAACTAACTACAATCTAAGGCTAATGTTAGTCAAAAACACATAAATGAGTTTCATGTACTCCATATCACGTACAGCCAAAACATCACGAATTGGCACATTGGGTTGTCTACCTCGAGCCCGAAGGGAATCATAAAGCTCAGATCTGACTCCAGAATGTTCAGCACAAGACCAAATAACGTGATCTGCGTCCTGATAGCCTTGTCCACACTCACAGAGATTGCTGTCGCTCAGCCCAACCCGGTATAAATGGGCGTTCAAAGAATGATGATTGGACATGAGGCGAGACATGACACGAATGAAGTCTCGACCCACATCTATCCCGCTAAACCAAGATTTCTTAGACACCTTTGGGATGATAGAATGTTGCCATCGCCCCAAATCTCCTTTACTCCATTTATACTGCCAGCTGACGAGTGACTGTTGACGAAAAATAGGAAAAAATTCGTTGAAGGCGATTTGTCGATCACAAATATCGCCTTCCATAGCGCCCACCGTGCAAGCGAGTCCGCTTTCTCGTTGCCCGGAATTGAACAATGAGATGGGACCCATACAAAGGTGATGATTAAATAACGCGAATATAAAGCACTTAGAAGCTCCTGTATTTTCATGAGAAAATACGAGGAGTGCTTTACCGGCCTCAAGGAGCGAATAGCCTCTATAGAACTGAAACTATCCGTGAAAATGAAGTATTGATCCGGTGTTAATGAGGCAACAATTTCTAGCGTAAAATGTATTGCCGCTAATTCAGCGACATACACAGAACAAGGAGCTTGAAGTTTACGGTTGGCGCTATAAATTTCATTAAATATACCAAAGCCTGCTGACTCCTCTATCAAAGATCCGTCAGTGAAGAACGATTTAGTGGAATCAACTTGGCCAAACTTTGAAGCAAAAATCACCGGAGCAATCATAGGACGATGATGCTCTGGGATTCCATGAAGCTCCTGCTTCATGGATAAATCAAAATGAACCGAATTGTCAAAATCGGAGAAGCAAACACGATTGGAAATGTTCGGCGAAGGGCTGACATCCTGTGTTATGTACAAATGGTACAAGGTCATGAAGCGGGTTTGAAGGTTCAACTCAAGGAGCTTCTCAAAATGTTCGATCACCTGGGGGTTCATAACTTCACACCTGGTGAGGAGCCGGAGAGATAATTCTGAAAACCGATCCGAGAGTGGCAACATGCCAGCCAGCACTTCAAGACTCATGGTGTGAGTCGAGTGCATGCAACCTAACGCAATACGAAGACACCGATACTGAATACGTTCCAGTTTAATGATGTGCGACCGAGCCGCTGACTGAAAACAAAAACTACCGTATTCCATAACCGACAAAATCGTTGTCCGATACAACGTTAGAAGATCTTGTGTATGAGCTCCCCACCAGGTCCCGGTAACTGTGCAGAGAAAGTTGATCCTTGGCTGGCACTTTTGCTTCACATACTCAATATGGGATCTCCAGGTGCACTTAGAATCGAACCAGACCCCAAGATATTTAAAGGACATAGAATGAGTTATCGGCTTACCCCAAATTTGAAGCTTCGGTTGTGCTGGGTTATGCTTCCTAGAAAAAACTACCAACTCAGTTTTCTCCGTAGAGAATTCGATACCTAGCTCTAGAGCCCAAGTAGACAAATTGTCTAAGGTATCCTGTAAGGGTCCTTGCAGATCGATCCCATTGGATCCCGTGACAGACACTACGCCGTCATCTGCAAGTTGTCTCAACGTACAGTTGTCACTTGGACAACCGTCAATGTCTTTGACATAAAAATTATACAAAAGGGGGCTTAAGCATGATCCCTGGGGGAGACCCATGTAGCTAAATCGTGAAGCTGTAGAGGTTCCATGAGCAAAGCTCATATGTTTCTCTGACAGCAAATTGTACAAAAAATTATTCATTAATGGTGAAAAGCCACAAGCGTGGAGTTTATCTGAAAGAACTTCAACAGATACTGAATCAAAAGCCCCCTTTATATCCAAAAATACAGAAGCCATTTGCTCTTTTTTAGCAAAAGCTAACTGAATATCCGTGGAAAGCAACGCGAGACAGTCGTTCGTTCCCTTACCCCTACGGAAACCATATTGAGTATCTGAAAGCAGGTTGTTCGTCTCAACCCATTTGTCCAGACGGAAATGGATCATTTTCTTCAACAATTTTCGAATACAAGATAACATCGCGATGGGTCGATAGGAGTTGTGGTCGGACGCGGGCTTACCAGGTTTTTGAATGGCAATAACTCTCACCCGTCTCCAATCATCCGGTACAATGTTGAGATCCAGAAACTGATTGAACAAGTGCAACATGCGCCTCTTCGCGACGTCTGGGAGGTTCTTAAGCAAGTTGAACTTGATCCTATCAGCCCCTGGAGCCGTATTGCCACAAGAAAGGAGTGCGAGAGAGAATTCTACCATTGAAAAGGGTTGGCTGATCTCATCTATCGAATTCGTTGTTTCGCGAGGAATCATCCGTGCCTTCACAGAATCTGGACAAACTTTTCGCGCGAACTTGAGGATCCATTGGTCCGAGTACTCATCGCTCTCGTTATTCGTAGTTCGGTTACGCAACCTTCACGCCGTGTTCTAAAGAGTACTCATCGACGTTTCACGCGACAGCCCGTTCACGAATGTTCACCAGTAACCGCGTTTCTTGGCCTTGATGAGGCTCTTAAGTTCGCGTTCGAGAGCCGTGTATACTTCGAAGTGCTTAGGTGTTCCACGTCTACGGAAAACTTTAAACGCGTCGGACTTTTTTCGGTAAACCTCGGTGCATTGCTGATCCCACCATGGAGAAGGAGGTTTCCTGCGATATGACGTCCCTGGAACTGGTCGAGTTTGAGCTTGAAGCGCGCTGTCTTAGATCAGGTCGGAGAGGAAGTTATATTCTTCCAGCGGTGAAAGCCTTTCTACCGTCGTTACGGCTTCATCTACTGCTGTCTTAAACTTTGTCCAATCGATGTGACGGGTAAGATCATACGTGACGTTGACAGATTTCGACGGATTGAACCCGGTGGCAACTGAAATTTTTATGGGCAAATGATCACTACCGTGAGGATCTTGAATCACATTCCATGTGCAATCCGATAATGAATTCGAACAAAGTGTGAGGTCTTATCTACTGCCAACTGAGGATGTACCAGCCAAACGTGTTACTTCTCCATTGTTGAGAACTGTCATATTGAAGTTGTCACAGAGGTCATATATCAGGAAAGACCGGTTGTCATCGTACAGTTCTCCCCAGCCTGTACCGTGAGAGTTAAAATCTCCCATGACCAACCGCGGAGCAGGAAGAACCGAACAAACATCTGAGAGTTGTTTTCGGTTAATGGAGGCTCTTGGAGGAATATAAACGGAAGCAATGCAAAGGCTTTTATTTTTAATAATAGCCTGATATGCGACAACTTCAATACCTGGAATTTGAGGAAAATTCACTCTATAGAAGGAGTAGCACTTTTTGATCCCCAAAAGTACTCCCCTCTTCACGCGAATCCTCACGATCAAGACTAATGATATTGAAATCATGAAACGGAAGATTGATTTCGGAAGAGAGCCATGTTTCTCAAAGAGCGAATGCATCACAACCGGTAGTGTGAGCTAAAAATTTAAATGATTCCAATTTAGGAATCAAACTTCGACAATTCCAGTGTAGAACAGTGATCAAATCCCCGACCTCATTTGGAAAATTATCCATCGAAGGAAATGATAGCTGCAAGGAGGGGCCACTTAATTGTCAATTGCTTCAAAAAAGTCTTCACTGTTGGAAGTATTGCCAAAACAATGCTTTTGAGAGGGTCAGAAATTTCGAGGTATTTGAAGATACCTTCGGCAATGTCATCAAATGAGAACAGCCCACTAGAGGAGGGGGCTTCTGTTCTTAAAATTGGGGCTTCAGGGGTTTTGGATGTCCCCGGGAGAGATGGAAAGTCCTGGGTGTAGTTGGTATTACGAAAACCAGGTGGGCTAGGATTTTCCTTTTTCCCACCTTTCCTTGAATTGGGCAAGCTGGTCTCGGGCTTCTTTTCAGCAACTTTCCGTGGGCGGATGCGTCTTCGCTTCCTTGAAGCACCTTCCGGAAAGGTGAACGATGTTCCCTCTTCAGCCGAATCAAAGTCAGACTCTTCATCTGACAGAGGAGCAAAGGGATTTGTATTGGCATCGGGTGATGGTGAGGCTTTTTTCACCATTTCAGCAAAAGATTGCCTTGAACGCTGTTTTAGCGAGCGTTCTAATTGTTCCCCGCGTTGTTTGTACGCCGGGCACGATGAGAGAGCATGAGGAGGAGTTCCTTTGCAAAAAGCGCATTTAGGTGTGCTATCTGCGCACGCGCCATCCTCATGCTTCTCCCCGCAGTTGGAGCAGCGCGCCTTATTGCCGCAATGGAAGGTCGTATGTCCCATCTGCTTGCATTTTTCGCAGATCATGACCCGAGGTACAAACAACCGCACAGGTAGTCGAAGTTTTCCCAACTCGACGTATTGAGGGAGGACTGAGCCAGAGAAAGTCACGCGAAACTAGTCTGATGGTGTGAACTTTTTTTCGCCCTTATTGGTCGATACTGAGCCTAGTTGGCGCACATCCAGTATCTGAACTGGGGGAAGCTGGGGGTTCTTAAATCGACCAACCCCCCGCTTCTGCAGGATCTCAGGGGTCAGACTCGTTTCGGTGACCACACCTTCAATTTCAATACCCCGAGCTGGGATATACACTCTATATTCTAGAGTAAAGAGCTGGGAGACAGCAATCTCATTAGCTTGCTTGAGGTTGGACACAACGACCCGAAGTTTATTCGGTCTAACTTTAATTATCTCGGTCACGGCCGAGAATCGTTTGGTCAGATCGTTCGAAATTTGATAGACATTCAGAGGTTTCTATTTGGGCTGAAAATAAACAACCCATGGACCAGTTGAACTGTCTGGATAAGCACGTGATCGGGTAACTGTATGAGTTACCCCACCATTTTGCGCCATAGATGATTCAACTTGCGATAAATCATCCATGGCTCGTTCGTGGGAGCTTATGACGCTCAACCACTGAATCTAATATGCCGGCGTCGGTGGTGTAGTGGTAAGCGTGACTGCTACTGGCACCCCAGTGGGTCTGGGTTCAATCCCAGTCGACGTCGGTGGTTTTTCTGAGGCGAAAAAATCTTGGCCACGTCTTCCTTCGGAAGGGAAGTAAAGCCGTTGGTCCCGGTTCATAGTCATGAGTCGTTAGGTAGGGTCCAGGTGGTGGAGTCGTCTCCCTGGCGTCGGTGATTGTCACCATGTGAGGAAATAGGCCGACGGAAAATAAATAATAAAAAAAAAAAAACTGAATCTAATATAACTATAAAAAAAACTTAAGCTCAGCACACTCTCACACGCTCTCAATTACTCCTGTAAACTCACACACACTATAAAAATAACGCTTCTTGTATTCAAAAGAGAAAGAAACAAAAACTTATCTTATATGTATAACGGATCTACTGCAGCCGGGCGACGAATGTGCTGCTGCTGCCGAGCGACGATGAGCGCCCGCGTGTACCGGCTAGGCGTGGGGCTGAACGGTGATGATAATGACACTGGTGATACTGGACGGTGTTGGTTATCAGATGAACTAATGCACGCTACACACGATGGACTGCTGGTGTGCGTGCCGTATACACAAAAACACCAAGGGTAGCTTACCACGTTTGCATACTGCCCCCCAAACCATCACCGACGCGGCACTTTGGAACCTTTTGCTGACCTGAGCGAAAGAGGAAAACGACGTGTCATTGACAACGAAAGCTTGGATCCCAAAGTAGACAGCATCGAAAAGGCTCTAGTAATGGCGAGAAGGACAGCTTACAATAGGAAAGAGATAAATTTAGTTAAAGTCATCGGCCGTATTCTGAGAAATTGAGGAGATTCTAGAAAAATGTTGTCGCAATTAACTGATCAACGTGGAATGATGTCACCCGAGGAAGCTTTTAGTTTTTTCATCGAAGCTGGATTTAGTCGATTCCAATACGAACTAATACAAAGAGAATCACCGTCACGATTTCCACCTTACGGCGTCATCGGGGAAGTAAAAAAGAAATGCGCACCTCCCAACGAGTTCATCGAAGCAACCGCTTCAAAAATTAGAGTAAAACTGCAGGCGCTTCTGGACAATACAGTGCATCGAATCGTGAAAATAATCGACGGAGAGCTGAACGAGTACATGGATTCTAACGAGCTGGATAGTGCTGAACTAATTCTATTATGTAGTTGGGGTATGGATGGCTCAACCGGGTATTCTCAGTACCACCAGAAGCTGCCAGAAGGATGTCAGAATGATTCTGATGTAATTTCATCAACACTTACTCCAATTCAGTTATTCATGCATAATGATCGAAAAATGATTATGTGGTTCAATGCTATGCCTCAAAGTATTCGATTTTGTAGGCCCATCATCCTTGAATTTATCAAAGAGAGTACCCAAGTAACAATTCAAATGCAAATTGGTTTTATTCATGTTTTATGGTAGTTTTATCAAAGCATTATGGAGATCATCTGGTTTTATCAGGGCATTTTCCAAGTTAAGGTGGTTTTAATTGATTAACAGTTCTTAAGAGTGATTAAAGAACACTTGAAGAAACCTCCATAAAACTACATCATTTATAAGTGTAATTCACCTTATAAGTAATTTTATAAGATACTTGAGTCCCCTCTCACGACATCGTTTTGTAACTTTCATAAAACCTGATAAAAGTTTTGAGAAAGTTTTATAACATTCTTCTTTAAGGTGAATGTATCTTGAAAATGCTGCCATAAAACGCTCTTAGAACCATTTGGTTTCGAGTAAGAGCACACACTCTTGAGAAAGAACATTATGTGAAAAATAAACAAACTGGACAATGGACGCCCATAGGTGAAAGAAAATATAAAAAAGTGGATCGTTCAAGCGGAAATTCAATAAAAACCTATCCAATATATTGAATACTCCTTCATCTCAGCAACCAACGGCC
Organism: Aedes japonicus; assembly: GCA_034211315.2. NCBI lineage: Eukaryota > Metazoa > Arthropoda > Insecta > Diptera > Culicidae > Aedes > Aedes japonicus. Next base: position 19,957 of record JASCZW010008284.1, on the reverse strand, counting down.
TTTTTTTCCATCGCTAGATTCCATTGGAATCGCAGCCTACTGAGACTTACTTATCAGAAGGGTCTATGCGTTATGCGTGCTATTTTTTTGTAACGAATCAAATTAAATGGTGCAATGTGTACGAGAATCATAACTCATGATTATTGATTTTATGCCAGTTGTGCAAATTAAACCTAACGTCCCAGGCAGTGGATTATCGCCATGCGTTATCGTATGTCCACCACCGTTAGGTGGAGGAGGTGGTGCGTTGGAATTGCTCAGTGATCTACTACACAGCGCACTTCATCCGACGTTAGGTTCATAAACCTATAGCTATAGCATATAGATCAAGAGGAAAAATCATTTTTCACTCAACTGATGTTTCCGCCTCCCAGGCAATATATATTGTTATTCTTCCCCAAAGCATTGTTAGAATATTAGAGTTAAATTTTCTTTTTGTTTTTGTTTTTTTTTATCGACTAACGCTGGTGATTAAAAATATTATATTATAAGCTGTTATTATGACTAAGAACAACAATTATGCATAGGCACTTTTGATTTGCACCGTCACGTTTTCTTTGTTTATGATGTGCCTTTTTCACGCTGATTTTATGGCTATCTTACGAGAGACTTGTTTACCTTGAGCAATTCAAACAAGTTTTATTCAAGCGTAACTCATCTTTTTCAAGAGTAGAACAAATAAAGATGAACTTATCGCACTCCTCAAAAAATCTTGTTAGTCTTGTGTAAGAAATATAGGTTTTATTTGCGTTTTATGGTAGTTTAAAGATAAAACCATTGTAAAAATGGCGAGCGTGGCTATTCTGGATTCCCTCGGAACGGTAGCCATTTTCATAAGTATGCAACAAAACTCTAATTTTTCCAATGGTACGAACAATCAATGCTGTTTAAAATTCATTTTGAAACATAAAATGGATTGTAGACACAATTTATTCAAGATCTAACAATTTATCAGCCTTGCCACCTAATTGTTGAATTTTCAACTATATTTTTTATTTTTTAAATAAGTCAATGTTCTAGCAAAAATTCAGAGGCGCGTTAAAATTTTCGAACTTTTATGTTATTAAACACCAATAAACTGAATATCGTATGAAGAATTCATCAATCGCAAACAGATGCATTTATGGTCAATTTAACAATTAATTTACATACGTATCCACTTTGGAAGAGAATTATAGTAGCTTCCACTCAACCATAAACAAAAAAAAAAATCGCCATTCAGCAGAACGAATTGAAAAATGTAATCTTCGAATCATATTTGTGACGGACTGGAAGTGTTCTTAAAGAGGAAAATCATAAAACTATTATAACTTGTGGTAGTTTTATCATAGTTTTTAGTATGTCTTGAATGTCCTTACAAGTATGTACCGATAAAACTATCAAGTTTTAAGCCAACCTTGGGCAATAGTCTTGAGAACCTCCTGTAGTATGGGCCTTTTGGAACTTAAGAGGGTTTTATGGCTGTTTTATCGATGTTATGTAGAATATCTAGTTTTATGCGTGGTTTTATCAAATGAGTCTTGAAAACTTCTTCAAGTGTACCTTAAAATTGAATTTGTTACTTGGGTAAGGAGGTAATTCTTGCCACAAAAAATGACATTGAAAAAGAAATGAATGAATTGACGCCAGTGAAGGTCGAGCTTTTAAATGACAAAATAATTCTTGTTGATTTTGATTTTGTACTTAGCATGATAGATGGAAAAGTCCTCACGTATATAACAGGAAGTTCATCAATGCAAAATTGCCCAATCTGTGGAGCAAAGCCTAATGTAATGAACAGTAAAGAAAAATTTGAAGAAGGATTTTTAACAAACGAAGATGATGCTCTATATTACGGTATATCTCAGTTTCATGCTTGGATTCGATTTTTCGAATGCCTTTTGCATATTGCATATGGAATGGATTTAAAAAATGGCAGGTTTCACAGCCATTTAAAGAATTATACGAACAAAGAAAAAAACTGATAACGAAACAGCTTCATGAGCATTTTGGAGTCAGAGTAGATCAACCAAGATCTGGTGGTGCAGGTTCAAGTACTACAGGTAACGTTTGTCGACGAACATTGGCAAATCCTCAGCTTTTAAGCAGAATTCTGAACATCGACGAAGAATTGATTGTGAGGTCTAGAAATATTTTAATTGCTATCCACTGTCAAGACCCAATAAACCCCGAAAAAATAGATTCGTATTGCAAGGATACCTACCGACTTTATCTGGAATTGTACGATTGGTATAAAATTCCTGCAACTGTGCATAAAGTACTCGCTCATGCCGGAGAAATTATTATGCATTCTCCAGCGCCGCTTGGTATATTAGCAGAAAAGGCAGCAGAAAGCCAGCACAAACAGTTAAAGAAATACCGAACCCATCATGCTAGAAAGCGCTCAAGGCTGGACAACTTACATGATGTCTTCATTCATGCCATGAATGAATCAGACCCATTCATCAGCTCACTTTGGATGGAGAAAAGATGACAGAAAAAAAATGTTCTAGATTATCCAGATATCGTGAAAAGTTTTATGATTTTTGAAGATTCTGAAACACGTTCAACATCCGACACCGATAACTGCGATGCGTTGGAGGAAATTATGAAAGCTGTCGATGAAGTTGATGAGGATTTTGTTTGTGATGAAACAGAAACATAGTAAGATTAATGCAAATCGACAAAAAAACTAGAAGGGACAGCCCAATGGGATTGTACGCAAAGTTGACGTAGGACTACGTAGTGACATTGCAATGTAAGTGCTGTTTTAATGGGAGGTTGGATCGGCATAGATAAGTTAGTTTATTAGAAAATTTTACAATTTGCTCTTTAGAAATCATTTGGCAGGGTTCAAATGTTGGTGTGATGAAAGGGCAACGGCTGTGCTGGCAGTGGTGATTATGTTGATATGATTGACCAGCTAGAGACCATTATCCTTATTGCGTTATAGATTGTTGAAAGTCTGTATGGGAATTCAAAGTCAATTATTAATGATATTTGTTTTTTGACCGTGGCAAACATCTCCAGCTGATTTTTCCAATATTTCGTGACGGTCGCAATTTGTAAAATTTCTATTTAGTATGCTGTTCTTGCCATAAGCTTGCGCTTCGGAATAATATTGAGACCGTTTTAATTTCCGAGTTGTGTTTAAAATTGTACACAAGATTTTAAGTATGCGACGAAGGGAAAACTGAAACTATTTCGGTCACCGCTGGCTGCCAATTGACAAAAATGTCGATACCGTTAGATAAATTCCAATCAAACAAACTCTTTAGCTGGGAAAATCATATTGTCCTAAAAAGGACGGATTTTCAATGATCTACTAATCACTGGTAACTGGTCATGCTAATGTTGCTAGTTAATGCATTTTCTGCACACATTAGCGATGATGATGGTGGCTGGCTTATACCGTTCATACCACCCAATGTAGCGCCTTACCGAATGATGTCTACCAACTAGATCAAACACAAGCACCTCGTGGTTGCGCCTACCATCTGGCTACAAATTAACCACTCCCAAGTAACAATTTTAGTTTTGTTCCAGCCGTATAGCACTCCTCCCGGCTTTGTTGATAAAACTACATACAAAACTGTTTTGTCTACCAATACCTCCTCTATGCTTCTTTAAAGCCGAAATTTGTACAAAGTGGCCCAGTCTATAGACGATTGTAAAAATAAGTTAATAAAACCTTTATAAGACCATAAAGAGTCCACTTGAGAACCTTCATAAAAGCTATTGGCTGCCATACAAGGTTTCATTCCAGTATATGTAACTTATACAGTTCAATATTCAATATTCTTTCAAGAATAAGTAAAATCAATTCTGGAATATGTAATATCATTGTCATTTAATCAATGTTAAACGATAATTTTCGTGCAGGAATTAAATAAGCCTTTAATAATTTCTCTAAATGTTTAAAAATCGCCTCATGCTATTATTTAAAACAGCTTAAATATTTATTCGTCATGACATTGTGAAAACTGTCATGAATATGACGCTCTATCTGAAAACCTGCTATTTTCTTGACGAAAGTAATTTAAGATTTCCTACGTCAAGTTGAAGGGCATTCTCCAGCGTCCCAACTAGTAGATGGAGACGCATTACCTTCGGCCGCTTTCTTGTTCGCCCGATAACAACGAGCTCTCTCGGCAGCGGTCCAACCTGTTTGTCCACTTGCTTGTCCATCTGCGACGGTTAAAGCTATGCCATGTGTATCCCAGTGAGTTGTAATGTAAATTTGGATGAGCGCAAGAGAAACTTCAAATTAACAAACTCTTTAGAAAGGCAAATTATGTTGTTCGTCCTGAAAAGGACGGATTTTGGTTGACGGGGAGAACATGGTTCCAATTGAACATGGGCTTTTCACTCGGTCTTCTTGTACAGCAGGACAGCCTGAAAAATACATCACTCTGTGAAATGTTCACACCAGAAAAGTTTCATCAGCTCTGCGTCGTTGCGGATGGCTAGCTGCATGTGACGTGGTATGATTTTGGTCTACGCGTTATCGCGGGTTGGTGTTTTCTGCCATCTCGAGCACTTCAGTGGCCAGGTATTCCATCGCCGCAGCGAAGTAGACGGGGGCTCCGGCACCAACGTGCTCGGCGTGGCGCAGTCACCGTTCCCAAGCAGACGGTGAATGCGACTGGTAACAGCAAGGTATCACAAATGACTGCTGACCATGCAAGGGCCTTTTTTATATAATGGCATCGGGTATCATTGAATGGAAGGAAGGTGGTAACACAAAGGCTATGCGAAAAAAAATTTACAAAAGGGGACGGGCCTGACTAGTTGCGGCAGACACCAGCGAGGAAATGAAATCATCACGCTGTATGGCTTCGGATGTTAAATTCACATCACCTTATGTAAAAGAAAAATGCCCTTTTCAGGGACAAAACCCCCAACCAAAGAGAGTCGAGATATGGACATATATTTCGTTTGTTGGTTATTAAACATGTTTAGCCATTTACTCCGAGACGCGACCTTTAAAGCTATGCCATGTTGAGCCAGTGCGTGGGAATATAAATGTTGATGAACGCAAGAGAAACTTCAAATTAACAAACTCTTTAGATGGGCAAATTATGTTGTTCGTCCTGAAGAGGACGGTTTTTAGTTGACGGGGAGAAAATGGTTCCATTTGAACTTGGGCTTTTCACTCGGTCTTCTTGTACAGCAGGACAGCCTGAAAAATACATCACTTTGTGAAATGTTCACACCGGAAAAGTTTCATCAGCTCTGCGTCGGTGTGGATGGCCAGCTGCATGTGACGTGGTATGATTTTGGTCGACGCGTTGTCACGGGTTGGTATTTCGGCCATCTCGAGCACTTCATCGGCCAGGTATTTCACCACCGCAGCGAAATAGACGGGAGCTCCAGCACCAACGCACTCGGTGTAGAGACCTTCCATAGCAGACAGTGAATGCGAACGAGTGGTAGCTGCAATCCGGTGACGGTGCGTAGCCGAGCACTGACTCAACATCTTTGAGATCGCTGAAAGACTGAAGGAAAATTTCAACGTGTCTCCCTTAAATATCTTTTCCTGATGCATAGGAGACGTTCCTTACTTAAATATGAAGTCTGTGCTAGCAAAGTACTGTGTATTTGGTAAATTTACTCTGAAAAATCGGCTTTATAAGACATCACCTTATATTTGCGTTAATTTCAATAGTTGAATGTTAAAAATCAATAGTTTTTAATATTTAAATCGAAGCGTAGAAAATGTTCCGATCGATTGGTGCAAACATTTTGAAAATCAATCGTGGAATGACTTAGTTATTAACGTTCAAAACCTATATATTTTTCGTGACGCTCCAAATTTTCGCAATTCGAACGTGTACCCCAGTATTGAAAACGCAGACGTAGTCCTACGTCAAAATATTGGAGTTGTTATTGTATATTCGCTTTGTAAAAATACACATGTATTTCTACCACTGAAAGTCAGTTGTTTTTCTAAGAAAGCAGTGTGGTTTTCCAGTGAAATTAGCAAATCAAGCAGTGCTAGCTAGCGAATTATCATCCCGCCTATTTTCGCTTCATCTCCCCGTGGTCATCCGACAGCGTTGAGCGAGTGCACCCGAAGGCGATCGCATCAGCGCACCGCTCCCCGCTCCCCGCATAGCAGTGCGACGTTCGCGCATACGGTGCGTCAGCAGCAGTAGCAGCAACAGATCAGTAATATTAGTTAAGTTTTTTTTCCCTTGTCCCTCATCCCACTAGAGTTTAGCTTTATTTGTGTGTTCTTTGTTTGTGTTGTGTGTGATTGAAATTGTTGGGAGCGTTCAACGCTCCCACGAGTAAGGCAAATCGTGCATTTGGAAGAGGTTTCTTTGAGATGGACGGTTTGGCTGAAAAAGTGCCTTTGCCACCCGATGATGGGGAGGCACAAAAAATATTCAGACCGCGATCGTATCCGGATGACTCGGTCGGTCCATGGGTTGTCTACTTTCAGCCCAAAATGAAACCTTTGAATGTGTACCAAATCACTACTGATCTGACGAAGCGATTTTCAGCCGTGACAGAGATCACAAAAGTAAAATTTAATAAACTCCGTGTTGTCGTCTCTAACCTGAAGCAGGCTAATGAGATTGCTTCCTCCCAGCATTTTACACTGGAATATCGCGTTTATATTCCAGCTCGTGATGTGGAGGTTGTAGGAGTGGTCACAGAGGCGAGTCTGTGTCCTGAAATTTTGGAGAAGCGGGCGGTTGGCCGATTAAAGAACCCTCTTCTCCCCCAGTTCAGATACTGGAAGTACGAAAATTAGTTAAAATATCGCACAGCGAGGGTAAGAAAAAAGTTACCCCCACAGACTCAATTCGGGTAACCTTTTCTGGCTCTGCCCTTCCTCAGTTCTTAGAACTGGACAAACTTCGGCTACCTGTGTGGTTGTTTGTACCCCGGGTAATGATTTGCCAAAACTGCCAGCAGATGTGGCATACGGCCTCCCATTGCGGCAATAAGACACGGTGCTCAACTTGCGGGGAGAAACATGAGGCTGGTCCCTGTGCAGATAATACACTAAAATGCGTTTTCTGCAGGGGAACTCCTCCTCATTCTCTCTCGTCGTGCCTGGCGTATAAACAGCGCGGGGAGAAATTGGAACGTTCTCTGAAACAACGATCAAGGCAATCTTTTGCAGAAATGCTTAAGAAAGCTTCGCCACCCGATACCAATACAAATCCTTTCGCTCCTCTTTCAGATGACGAGTCTGATTCGGATTTGGTTGAAGAGGGGACATCTTTTGGTTTTCCGGGAGGTGCTCCACGGAAGCGAAGACGCATCCGAGCAGGGAAAGTAGCTGAACAGAAGCCTCAAATCAACATGCCCAATCCAAAGAGCAGTGTAAAAAAGGATAATCTGAATCCTCCTGGTTTTCGTAGTGCCAACTACATACAGGATTTCCCATTTCTCCCGGGGACATCTAAATCCCCTGATGCACCGATTTTGAGAACGGAAGCCCCCCCTTCATCTGGGCTGTTCTCGTTCGATGATATTGTGGAAGGTATTTTCAAGTACCTCGAAATGTCTGACCCTCCTAAAAGCATTGTTATGGCAATGCTTCTCACTGTAAAAACTTTTTTGAAGAAATTAACATTAAAGTGGCCCCTCCTTGCAGCTATCATTTCCTTCGATGGATAATTTTCCAAATGAGGTCGGAGATTTGATCACTATTCTGCAGTGGAATTGTCGAAGTCTTATTCCTAAATTGGAATCATTTAAATTTTTAACTCAGAATATCGGTTGTGATGCATTCGCTCTTTGTGAAACATGGCTTTCAGCCGAAATCGATCTTCCGATTCACGATTTCAACATTATTCGGCTTGATCGTGAGGATTCACGTGAAGGAGGAGTACTTTTGGGGATCAAAAAGTGCTACTCCTTCTATAGAGTGAATCTTCCTCCAATTTCAGGTATTGAAGTTGTCGCATGTCAGGCTGTTATTAAAAATAAAAGCCTTTGCATTGCTTCTGTGTACATTCCTCCTAGAGCACCAATTAACCGAAAACAACTTATAGATATTTGCTCGGTCCTTCCTGCTCCACGGTTGATCATGGGAGATTTTAACTCTCACGGTACAGGCTGGGGAGAACTGTGCGATGACAACCGATCTTCTTTGATATATGACGTCTGTGACAACTTCAATATGACAGTTCTCAACAATGGAGAAGTTACACGCTTGGCAGGTCCATCCTCACTTGGTAGTAGGATAGACCTCACACTTTGCTCGAATTCATTATCGTTGGACTACACGTGGAATGTGATCCAGGATCCCCACGGTAGTGATCATTTGCCCATAAAAATTTCGGTTGCCACCGGGCTCACTCCGCCGGGGTCCATCAACGTCACGTATGATCTAACTCGTAATATCGATTGGACAAGGTTCAAGACAGCAGAAGATGAAGCCGTAACAACGGTAGAAAGGCTTCCACTGCTGGAGGAATATAACTTCCTCTCCAACCTGATTTTGGAAAGCGCGCTTCAAGCTCAAACTCGACCAGTTCCAGGAACGTAATTTCGCAGGAAACCTCCTTCCCCATGGTGGGATCAGCAATGCACCGAGGTTTACCGCAAAAAGTCCGACGCGTTTAAAGTTTTCCGTAGACGTGGAACACCTGAGCACTTTGAAAGGTACACGGCTCTCGAACGAGAATTTAAGAGCCTCATCAAGGTCAAGAAACGTGGTTACTGGCGAAAATTCGTGGACGGGTTATCGCGTGAAACGTCGATGAGTATCCTTTGGAATACGGCGCGAAGATTGCGTAACAGAATTACGAACAACGAGAACGAAGAGTACTCGGACCAATGGATCCTCAAGTTCGCGCGAAAAGTTTGTCCAGATTCTGTGCCAGCACAAATGTTTCCTCGCGAAACAACGAATTCGATAGATGAGATTAGCCAACCCTTTTCAATGGTAGAACTCTCTCTCGCACTCCTTTCGTGTGGCAATACGGCTCCAGGGGCTGATAGGATCAAGTTCAACTTGCTTAAGAACCTCCCAGACGTGGCTAAGAGGCGCATGTTGCACTTGTTTAATCAGTGTCTGGAACTCAACATTATACCGGATGATTGGAGACGGGGGAGAGTTATTGCCATTCAAAAACCTGGTAAGCCCGCGTCCGACCACAACTCCTATCGACCCATCGCGATGTTATCTTGTATTCGAAAATTGCTGGAGAAAATGATCCTCTTCCGTCTGGACAAATGGGTTGAGACGAATAACCTGCGTTCAGATAATCAATATGGTTTCCGCAGAGGTAAAGGAACGAACGACTGTCTCGAGTTGCTTTCCACAGATATTCAGTTAGCTTTTGCTAAAAAAGAGCAAATGGCTTCTGTATTTTTGGATATCAAGGGGGCTTTTGATTCAGTATCTGTTGAAATTCTCTCAGATAAACTCCACGCTTGTGGCTTTTCACCATTAATGAACAATTTTTTGTACAATTTGCTGTCAGAGAAACATATGAGCTTTTCTCATGGAAACTCTACAGCTTTTCGATTTAGCTACATGGGTCTCCCCCAGGGATCCTGTTTAAGCCCTTTTTTGTATAATTTTTATGTCAAAGACATTGACAGTTGTCTAAGTGACAACTGTACGTTGAGACAACTTGCAGATGACGGCGTAGTGTCTGTCATGGGACCCAATGGTGTCGATCTACAAGGACCCTTGCAGGATACTTTAGACAATTTGTCTGCTTGGGCTTTAGAGCTAGGTATCGAATTCTCTACGGAGAAAACTGAGTTGGTAGTTTTTTCTAGGAAGCATAACCCTGCACAACCGAAACTTCAAATTTTGGGTACACCGATAACTCATTCCATGTCATTTAAATATCTTGGGGTCTGGTTCGATTCAAAATGCACCTGGAGATCTCACATTGAGTACCTGAAGCGAAAATGCCAGCAATGGATCAACTTCTTCTGCACAATTACCGGGACCTGGTGGGGAGCTCATCCGCAAGATCTTCTAACGCTGTACCGGACAACGATTTTGTCGGTTATGGAATACGGTAGTTTTTGTTTTCAGTCAGCGGCTCGGTCGCACATCATCAAACTGGAACGTATTCAGTATCAGTGTCTTCGTATCGCGTTAGGTTGCATGCAATCGACTCACACCATGAGTCTTGAAGTGCTGGCTGGCATGTTGCCACTCTCGGATCGGTTTTCAGAGTTATCTTTTCGGCTCCTCACCAGGTGTGAAGTTATGAACCCCCAGGTGATCGAAAATTTTGAGAAGCTCCTTGAGTTGAATCCTCAAACCCGCTTCATGACGTTGTACCATTTGTACATAACACAGGATGTCAGCCCTTCGCTTAATATTCCCGATCGTGTTTGCTTCTCCGACTTCGGAAATTCGGTTCATTTTGATTTATCCATGAAACAGAAGCTTCGTGGAATCCCAGAGCATCATCGTCCTATGATTGCTCCGGTGATATTTGCTGCAAAGTTTGGCCTAGTTGATTCCACTAAATCGTTCTTCACTGACGGGTCTTTGATAGATGACTCCGCTGGTTTTGGCGTATATAATGAAAATTATAGCGTCGCTTGTAAACTTCAAGCACCTTGTTCTGTTTTTGTCGCGGAATTGGCAGCAATTCATTTTTCTTTAGAAATTGTTGCCTCTTTTACACCGGATCAATACTTCATTTTCACGGATAGTCTTAGTTCTTTAGAGGCTATTCGTTCCTTGAGGCCGGTAAAGCACACCTCCCATTTTCTTATGAAAATACGAGGTCTTCTAAGTGCTTTATCTTCACGTTCTTTTAATATCACCTTTGTGCGGGTCCCTTCTCATTGTTCGATTCCTGACAATGAGAAAGCCGACTCGATTGCAAGGGTGGGCGCTATGGAAGGCGATATTTATGACCGACAAATCGCCTTCAACGAATTTTTTACTATTTTTCGTCAGATATCACTCGATAGCTGGCAGTATAAATGGAGTAAAGGAGATTTGGGGCGATGGCTACATTCTATGACTCCTAAGGTGTCTAAGAAATGTTGGTTCAGGGGTTTGGATGTGGGTCGAGACTTCATTCGTGTGATGTCTCGCCTCATGTCTAATCATTATTCTTTGAACGCTCATTTGTTCCGTGTTGGGCTGGGAGACAGCAATCTCTATGAATGCGGACAAGGTTACCATGACGCAGATCATGTTATTTGGTTTTGTACTGAGCATCGTGGAGTCAGATCTGAGCTTTATGATTCCCTTAGGGCTCGAGGTAGACAACCCAATGTACCGATTCGTGATATTTTGGCTGCTCGCGATCTGGAGTTTATGAAACTCATTTTTGTGTTTTTGACTAACATTAGCTTTAGATTGTAGTTTGATTAACTTACCTGTTTGGGTTAAATTTGTGAGGAATGTGTGTGCCAGTGTGTGATTTCGGTTATGTTTAAGAGTGTGGTTGTGTGTGTGTGAGAGTCAGCGATTTTTTTAATTAAAAACGTTCAATTAAAAAAATTGTAATTTGAAGTTCTAGATATAAGAAAACCTTTGTTCCTTATGCTTTGTTCAAAATTTCCACCCCAATTTTCCCATCCTTAAAATGGTTATTCCTATTAACCTCGAGACGACCGCGAGTAATCGGTTCTATCCCTTAACCTTAGTTCTAAGATAACTGATGTATATAAACATGAAAACTTGGCTCTGTAAAGTTGATTCGATTGAGCCTGTACAAATAAATGAATTCGTCAAAAAAAAATATTGTGATAACATCAAAGAAAACTCTACAAAACAAGAAAAATTGATCAAAATATTTTCGTCCGCCTGCTTGTATGGAAATCGCCCATAAAGGGCGATACGGTCAAAATTTGGTCAATATCAACTTGACGTATTTCTTTCAATTTTGCATTAAAAAACCTGAACACCCCTCATTTTGAAGGTGTGTGTGTGTAGAATGTTGCTCCTATTTTGATTTTGGAATTCACTCTTCAGTTGTCAAAATGCCGTCCAAGCAAGAAGAGCAGCGTATCAAAATTTTGCTCGCGCATTTCGAAAATCCGAGCTACTCGCACGCAAAGTTGGCAAAATCGCTAAAAGTTGCCAAATCAACCGTTACAAATGTAATTAAAGTGTTTGGGGAACGTTTGTCGACAGTCAGGAAGTCTGGATCGGGGGAAATCGAAAACCGGAAGCCGCTGAGACGACAAAGAGAGTTGCCGGTAGTTTCAAGCGAAACCCTAACCTATCTCTCCGAGATGCCGCAAATAAGCTGGGTGTATCGTCTACAACCGTGCATCGAGCCAAAAACGAGCCGGACTATCGACTTACAAGAAGGTAGTGACTCCAAATCGCGATGATAAACAAAATACGACGGCCAAGCGCGATCCCGGAGGCTGTACACGACGATGCTGACGAAGTTTGACTGCGTGGTAATGGACGACGAAACCTACGTCAAAGCCGACTACAAGCAGCTTCCGGGACAGGAGTTTTATACGGCAAAAGGAAGGGAAAGGTAGCAGATATGTTCAAGCACACGAAACTGTCAAAGTTCGCAAAGAAATATCTGGTTTGGCAAGCCATCTGTACCTGTGGCTTGAAAAGCAGCATTTTCATAGCATCCGGGACTGTCAACCAAGAAATTTACGCGAAAGAGTGTTTGAATAAACGTCTGCTGCCTTTCCTGAAGAAACACGGTTGTTCCGTACTGTTTTGGCCGGATTTGGCATCTTGCCATTACGGTAAAAAGGCCATGGAGTGGTACGCCGCCAACAACGTGCAGGTGGTTCCCAAGGACAAGAACCCTCCCAACACGCCACAGCTCCGCCCAATTGAGAAATACTGGGCTATTGTCAAGCGGAACCTAAAGAAGACCAAAAAAAAACTGCTAAGGACGAGCAGCTGTTCAAGGCAAACTGGCTTTCTGTGGCGAAGAAGGTGGACAAGGTGGCTGTACAAAATCTGATGGCAGGGGTCAAGCGTAAGGCCCGGCAATTCGGATTTGGAAAAGCGGAAGCCTAACTGAATATTTTTCCTGAATTTTATACTAATTGAACTTGAAAAAGAAATTTAATTTGATTTTTAAATAAACGATTTCACCGATTTACACGCGTTTTCCCTTGACCAAATTTTGACCGTATCACCCTTTAGTGCCGTGGGAGCTTATTAGCCTCAACCACTGAGGAAATTACAAAAACACACTTATACAATACAATTCAATAGAATAGAGATTTAGCTTAACACAAACGACAGCAGCATTGCTCAGTGGACAAGCAAACGAGACAGTTCGTTTTCCCGTGCTCCGTTGCTTAGAAAGTGTTCCACAGTTTCTCATTCCAAAAACAAGTTGTTTTTTTCTCGCGGTAGTGGTGCCCACCGATAGTCGAGTTTTTTACATGAAGAACAGAAAATCAGTGTAAGCAGTGCAAAATTAGTAATTAATTGCAGTCGGCTAGAGGCAAGCCATTTTGCATACGCTATAGCGTTGCTGTGTGGATACGCACACCAGCAGTCCAGTGTTAGCGTTCATCCGTTCATCTGCCAACCATCACCGACCATCGTATCACACTCGTTGTGCTTCACTCCTCACCGGTATAGGCGGCCACACACGTTCGTCGCCCGGCAGCAGCAGATCAATTGTTCATAGAAGATAAGTTTTTTATTGCTCTTTCTCTCCTAAATATATTCTCAGTAATTGTTGTTAGCTTAAGTATTTTGTGTTGAGTCTCTCTGTGTGAGTGTTGTGTTTTTTTTCATATTAATTGCCTCAGTGGTTGAGCGCCATAAGCTCCCACAAACGAGCCATGGATGGTTTGTCGGAAGACGAATCATCTATGGCGCGAAATGATGCGGTAACTCAAAAGGTAACCCGATCACGTGCTTATCCAGATAGCTCATCTGGTCCATGGGTTGTTTATTTTCAGCCCAAATCGAAACCTCTGAATGTTTGTCAAATTTCTGATGATCTGACGAAGCGATTCTCGGCCGTGACCGAGATAATCAAAGTCAGACCCAATAAACTTCGGGTCGTTGTGTCCAACCTTAATCAGGCTAACGAGATTGCTGTCTCCCAGCTTTTTACACTCGAGTATCGGTTGTATATCCCAGCTCGGGGTATTGAAATCGAAGGTGTGGTCACCGATTCAAGTCTGACCCATGAGATCCTGCTGAAGCGGGGGTTGGTCGATATAAGAACCCTCTGCTTTCGCCAGTTCAGATACTGGATGTGCGCCAACTTGGCACAGTATCGATCAACAAGGGTGAAAAGAAATTTACACCGTCAGACTCGTTTCGTGTGACCTTCTCTGGCTCAGCCCTCCCTCAATACGTCGAGTTGGGAAAACTTCGACTACCTGTGCGGTTGTTTGTACCTCGGGTCATGATCTGCCAAAAATGCAAGCAAATGGGACATACGACCTCCCATTGCGGCAATAAGGCACGCTGCTCCAATTGCGGGGAGAAGCATGAGGATGGAGCCTGCCAGACAGCACACCAAAATGCGCTTTCTGCAAGGGTTCTCCTCCTCATGCTCTCTCGTTATGCCCGGCGTACAAACAACGCGGCGAACAATTAGAACGCTCGCTAAAACAGCGTTCCAGGCAATCTTTTGCTGAAATGGTGAAAAAAGTCTCACCATCACCCGATGCCAATACAAATCCCTTTGCTCCTCTATCAGATGACGAGTCTGACTTTGATTCGGCTGAAGAGGGAACATCGTTCACCTTTCCGGAAGGTGCTTCAAGGAAGCGAAGACGCATCCGCCCACGGAAAGTTGCTGAAAAGAAGCCCGAGACCAGCTTGCCCAATTCAAGGAAAGGTGGGAAAAAGGAAAATCCTAGTCCACCTGGTTTTCGTAGTACTAACTACACCCAGGACTTTCCATCTCTCCCGGGGACATCCAAAATCCCTGAAGATCCTATATTAAGAACAGAAGCCCCCTCCTCTAGTGGGCTGTTCTCATTTGATGACATTGCCGAAGGTATCTTTAAGTACCTCGAAATTTCTGACCCTCTCAAAAGCATTGTTTTGGCAATGCTTCCAACAGTGAAGACTTTTTTGAAGAAATTGACAATTAAGTGGCCCCTCCTTGCAGCTATCATTTCCTTCGATGGATAATTCTCCAAATGAGGTCGGGGGTTTGATCACTGTTCTATGGAATTGTCGAATTGTTGTTCTTCTGTGGAATTGTCGAAGTTTGATTCCTAAATTGGAATCTTTTAAATTTTTAGCTCACACTACCGGTTGTGATGCATTCGCTCTTTGTGAAACATGGCTCTCTTCCCAAATCGATCTTCCGTTTCATGATTTCAACATTATTCGTCCTGACCGTGAGGATTCACGTGGAGGAGGAGTACTTTTGGGGATCAAAAAGTACTACTCCTTCTAAAGAGTGAATTTTCTTCCAATTGCAGGTATTGAGGTTGTCGCATGTCAGGCTGTTATTAAAAATAAAAGCCTTTGCATTGCTTCTGTATAAATTCCTCCTAGAGCCTCGATAAACCCAAAAACAACTTTCAGATATTTGTTCGGTTCTTCCTTCTCCACGGTTGATCATGGGAGATTTTAACTCCCACGGTACAGGCTGGGGAGAACTGTACGATGACAACCGATCTTCCCTGATATATGACATCTGTGACAACTTCAATATGACAGTTCTTAACAATGGAGAAGTAACACGTTTGGCTGGTACATCCTCAGTTGGCAGTAGATTAGACCTCACACTTTGTTCGAATTCATTATCGTTGGATTGCACATGGAATGTGATTCAAGATCCCCACGGTAGTGATCACTTGCCCATACAAATTTCGGTTGCCACCGGGTTCAATCCGTCAAAATCTGTTAACGTCACGTATGATCTTTCCCGTCACATCGATTGGACAAAGTTTAGGACAGCAGTAGATGAAGCCGTAACGACGGTAGAAAGACTTTCACCGCTGGAAGAATATAACTTCCTCTCCAACCTGATCTTAGACAGCGCGCTTCAAGCTCAAACTCGACCAGTTCCAGGGACGTCATCTCGCAGGAAACCTCCTTCTCCATGGTGGGATCAGCAATGCACCGAGGTTTACCGTAAAAAGTCCGACGCGTTTAAAGTTTTCCGTAGACGTGGAACACCTGAGCACTTCGAAGTATACATGGCTCTCGAACGCGAGCTTAAGAGCCTCATCAAGGCCAAGAAACGCGGTTACTGGCGAACATTCGTGAACGGGCTATCGGTCGAAACGTCGATGCGTACTCTTTGGAAAACGGCGCGAAGGTTGCGTAACCGAACTACGAACAACGAGAGCGAAGAGTACTCGGACCAATGGATCCTCAAATTCGCGCGAAAAGTTTGTCCAGATTCTGTGCCGGCACGGATCATTCCTCGCGAAACAACGAATTCGATAGATGAGATCAGCCAACCCTTTTCAATGGTAGAACTCTCTCTTGCACTCCTATCGTGTGGCAATACGGCTCCAGGCGCTGATAGAATCAAGTTCAACTTGCTTAAGAACCTTCCAGACGTCACTAAGAGGCGCATGTTGAACTTGTTTAATCAGTTTCTGGAGCTTAACATTGTACCGGATGATTGGGAGCGGGTGAGAGTTATCGCCATTCAAAAACCTGGTAAGCCCGCGTCCGACCACAACTCCTATCGACCCATCGCGATGTTATCTTGTATTCGAAAGTTGTTGGAGAAAATGATCCTTTTCCGTCTGGACAAATGGGTTGAGACGAACAACCTGCTTTCAGATACTCCATATGGTTTCCGTAGGGGTAAGGGAACGAACGACTGTCTCGCGTTGCTTTCCACAGATATTCAGTTAGCTTTTGCTAAAAAAGAGCAAATGGCTTCTGTATTCTTGGATATAAAGGGGGCTTTTGATTCAGTATCTGTTGAAGTTCTTTCAGATAAACTCCACGCTTGTGGCTTTTCACCATTAATGAATAATTTTTTGTACAATTTGCTGTCAGAGAAACACATGAGCTTCTCTCATGGAACCTCTACAGCTTCACGATTTAGCTACATGGATCTCCCCCAGGGATCTTGTTGAAGCCCCCTTTTGTATAATTTTTATGTCAAAGACATTGACGGTTGTCCAAGTGACAACTGTACGTTGAGACAACTTGCAGATGACGGCGTAGTGTCTGTCACGGGATCCAATGGGATCGATCTGCAAGGACCCTTACAGGATACCTTAGACAATTTGTCTACTTGGGCTCTAGAGCTAGGTATCGAATTCTCTACGGAGATAACTGAGTTGGTAGTTTTTCTAGGAAGCATAACCCTGCACAACCGAAGCTTCAAATTTGGGGTAAGCCGATAACTCATTCTATGTCCTTTAAATATCTTGGGGTCTGGTTCGATTCAAAGTGCACCTGGAGATCTCATATTGAGAATGTGAAGCGAAAGTGCCAGCCAAGGATCAACTTTCTCTGCACAATTACCGGGACCTGGTGGGGAGCGCATCCGCAAGATCTTCTAACGTTGTACCGGACAACGATTTTGTCGGTTATGGAATACGGTAGTTTTTGTTTTCAGTCAGCGGCTCGGTCGCACATCATTAAACTGGAACGTTTTCAGTATCGGTGTCTTCGTATCGCGTTAGGTTGCATGCACTCGACTCACACCATGAGTCTTGAAGTGCTGGCTGGCATGTTGCCACTCTCGGATCGGTTTACAGAATTATCTCTCCGGCTCCTCACTAGGTGTGAAGTTATGAACCCCAGGTGATCGAAAATTTTGAGAAGCTCCTTGAGTTGAACCCTCAAACCCGTTTCATGACCTTGTACCATTGGTACATAACACAGGATGTCAGCCCTTCGCCGAACATTTCCAATCGTGTTTGCTTCTCCGATTTCGACAATTCGGTTCATTTTGATTTATCCATGAAGCAGGAGCTGGAATCTGGAATAAATCTGGAATCCCAGAGCATCATCATCCTATGATTGCTCCCGTGTTATTTGCTGCAAAGTTTGGCCAAGTTGATTCCACTAATTCGTTCTTCACTGACGGATCATTGATAGAGGAGTCAGCAGGCTTTGGAATATTTAATGAAATGTATAGCGCCAATCGTAAACTTCAAGCTCCTTGTTCCGTATATGTCGCTGAATTAGCGGCAATACACTTTACGCTAGATATTGTTGCCTCGTTAACACCGGTCAGTACTTCATTTTCACGAAAAGTCTCAGTTCTATAGAGGCTATTCGCTCCTTGAGGCCGGTAAAGCACTCCTCGTATTTTCTCATGAAAATACAGGAGCTTCTAAGTGCTTTATCTTCGCGTTATTTTATCATCACCTTTGTATGGGTCCCATCTCATTGTTCAATTCCGGGCAATGAGAATGCGGACTCGCTTGCAAAGGTGGGCGCTATAGAAGGCGATATTTGTGATCGACAAATCGCTTTCAACGAATTTTTTACTATTTTTCGTCAACAGTCACTCGTCAGCTGGCAGTATAAATGGAGTAAAGGAGATTTGGGGCGATGGCAATATTCTATCATCCCAAAGGTGTCGAAGAAATCTTGGTTTAGGGGGATGGATGTGGGTCGAGACTTCATTCGTGTCATGTCTCGCCTCATGTCCAATCATCATTCTTTGAACGCAAACTTATACCGAGTTGGGCTGAGCGACAGCAATCTCTGTGAATGTGTACAAGGTTACCAGGACGCAGATCACATTGTTTGGTCATGTGCTGAGCATCGTGGAGTCAGATCTGAGCTTTATGATACCCTTCGGGCTCGAGGTAAACAACCTAATGTTCCAGTTAGGGATATTTAGGCTGTACGTGATCTGGAGTACATGAGTACATGAAACTCATTTATGTGTTTTTGACTAACATTAGCCTTAGATTGTAGTTGGTTTAACCTGTATGTTTATTATAAGTTTTTTTTTCTGTGTTTGTGTGTGTTTTTTTTCGCTTTCAAAAATGTTCAAGTTCAAAGGAAACCAAAAATTGTGTAGTTTTAAGTTTTTTGACAAATAGGGATATAAAGTTAATGTGTTATGTATACTTTAAATTCCCACCAATCTTCTTATCCGTTAAATTGTTATTCCTATTAACCTCGAGACGGCCGCGAGTAATCGGCTCTTTCCCCCTAACTTTAGTTTTAAGATACCTGATGTACACAAATATGATTACTTGGCTCTGTAAAGTTGATTCGATTGAGCCTGTACAAATAAATGATTATTAAAAAAAACCCGCATTAATCCACCGATGGTGAGACTGAACCCATCTTACACGTCACCAGAATAACGAACTCAAATGTGGCCAATAATGTACTAGATAGATATTTTCATTCGAAATCCCAGAGAGATCCAGGAACATTCGATATGTCATATATTCAGTTTATAAAATTAACTATTTGTCAATCCTGAACGTATTGTTCATCGAAGGGATTAACATATTGCCATTTATAGTCTGTAACAGCCTGTATATGTTAGTTATATAAAAGGGAAATAACATAAATTTTAGAAATTTCATATAATCAGTCCAGAGAATGAATTATTAGACAATCCTAAGCGTCATTTTTGATTATCGATATGGATTTAAGATGCTTAATAAGAACATGAATATAGTAAACGGAGACTTTGTGTAATTTTCGAATATACTCGTTGCAGTTCAAAACCAGTCCACTCGAGCCAATCGATGCTGCTCTAATTCTATACAGTCGCATAGTGTGGCTAGTCCGCTGTATGTGCTATACAACGCAACAGATGCGACACAATAGAATGCAAGCGGCATCGATTGGTGTGATTGGTCTTGTTCGGTTTTGCACTGCAACGAGTATATTGTCATCTCACAATTATGTGCTCTCAGGTATTGTTTTGGTCATATCTCCATGAAGGATTATCCAATCATAATGAAATTTCGACCAGTTGTTTGGAGATATCATAGTTTCGGATTTGGCAAAATCGGTACACAAGTAGCTCAGTATGTAATCGGAGACTGAACTGTTTGATTACTATTATAATAGGCCTCCAAGTACTGTTTCGTTCATATCTTCGTAACGAAATGTCCGAATGGAAAAATCAATAGCGTTCTATAGGAATGTTGTAGCTTC